>KV908367.1:528023-550523 GCA_002005505.1 Botryococcus braunii
GCCCTGCACATCACACAAGCTTGAAGAAGCCACGTCACATCACCCAAGCTTCAAGCAGCCACGTCACATCACCCAAGCTTCAAGCAGTCACGTCCCGTGACATGACTGCATGGCTGCAGCTTTCCCCGCCATATTGAACCCTGGTCGGCAGCTATGTCCGTTTCAACCCGCAAATAACAGCGCTTCCAAATGCATGCCCCAGCACCATTGTTGAGGACTTGAAGCCTCTGAATCACACCCAGCCAATTTCTTCCCAATCCGCCCGCAATGCGGCCCTCTCACATTCCCCCACCCAAAATACCCCCCTCCCCCACCTACAAAACAAAAAAAAAATCGACAACGAAACATAATTTGCATGTACACAGCTCCGGGACCCGTTGTGCAACATAAGCAGGCAAGGACACACACACACACACACACACACGCACGCACGCACGCACGCACGCACGCACGCACGCACGCACGCACGCACGCACGCACGCACGAACGCACGAACGAACGCACGCACGCACGCACGCACGCACGCACGCACGCACGCACGCACGCACGCACGCACGCACGCACGCACACACCCACACACACACACACACACACACACACACACACACACACACACACACACACACACACACACACACACGCGCGCGCGCGCGCACGGATCTACTGCCAAAGGGCACTCCCACGGAAGCATGGAGTGCTTTTTGGCAAGGGGAGCATCTTTTGGGTTGGGGGGGGGGGGGAGGGGAGAGAAAGGCACCTGTGGCTGGAACTCGCGGGCAATGCTCTGGGAGAGGGCCCGCAGAGCGAACTTGGAGCATGCCAATGGTGCAAAGCGGGCCCCACCCCGCAGCGCCGCCGTGGCCCCCGTGAACAGGATGGTTCCCTTCCCCGCCTTCACCATGCCTGGCAGGACCTGCCTCTCCGCCCCACCCACTCATTATCTCATTGTCTCTCCCATTGTCTCACTACCCCTTTCCTTTTTGATCTGAACTTCTCTCACAGCCCCTTCCCTTTTGTTTTGGAGGAAAGCTTTTCTTTCTCCCAGAGCCTTGACGATGAACGGTCTCCCTCCCAAACGCTTGACAATGAAACACACACACACACTGTCTGTCTCTCTCTCTCTCTCTCTCTCTCTCTCTCTCTCTCTCTCTCTCTCTCTCTCTCTCTCTCTCTCTCTCTCTCTCTCTCTCTCTCTCTCTCTCTCTCTCTCTCTCTCTCTCTCTCTCTCCCCCCCCCCCCCCTTCCCCCGCCTCCCTCCCTCTCCACTCCCCATCTTTCTCATAGAGGCTTGACATTCAAAGGTCCTGTCTCCCAGACGCTGACAGATGGAGGCCGTCTCTCCCGCAGGCATCTCTCCCAGACGACGAACGGTCTCCCCCCCCCCCCCCCCCCCACGGCGGGGAGAGGCCCAAGAACCTCCCGGGGGGGCTTGACTGAATTAACGGTGTCTCTCCCAGCAGCACAAATATAAAAGATTCCCCTCCCAATGGCATGACCTTTATAAGTATCTCTCCCAGAGGCTGGGTTAAGGCCACCGGGCTACCATCTAAAACCACACCCGATGCAGTCCCGAGGATTTGGGCCACCAGGCTAACCACTTGGGACCATACTATATGAGTTTAACTCCCCCAAGGTCTTGGGCCAGCTGTGCTTACCAAATTAGACCACACCAAATGCAGTGCAACTGCCCAGGGTCTGGCCACCAGGCTGACCATCTCAGACCACACAGTATGCAGCTTGAATCCCTAGGGTTTCGAGCCCACTGTGCTTACCAGGGCGAGACCACACGAAATGCAGGCTAATCTCCCAGGGTTTGGGCCCCCCCTGGCCTCCCAGCTGAGACCACACGATATGCAGATTTCACTCCCCAGGGTTTGGGCCAATAGGATTATGAGCGAAGACCACACTGTATGAGTTTAAGTCCCCAGGGTAGGGGCCTACGGGCATACCAGCTGGGACCAGACCATGGCTCCCGTCACTCCGCTGTCAAAGCTCCTCGCAAAAATCTCGGGGTCCACATCCAGGAATCCTGCTCCCTCCCCAGACCGATCACCAGCGGCTGTGCATATGCTAAGCAAAAAAAGGGGATGGGGGGAAGGCTGTGCGTGAGAGAGGGCTGGACATGCCATATTGTGGTGCACCATTTGTTGCCTTGTGGTCCATCCACTTGCTGTGCTAAACTATCCCTCTGCAGCAGCAAAACATTTTCCCATGTAAGATAGTACAGTATTGAGAAAGTCAGATTCAAAATCTCTTTAGTCCACTTTGATATATGTTTGATTTGGTCGAAGATTCCTGTGGCAAAACCGCAGTGCTGGCTCCATCCCCTGATAAGGCTGGCCATGTGACTGCATGTCCCAGACCTCTCTCAAAACAGCAATGGTTTTATTGCCTAATAAGGCTGGCCATGTGAGTGCATGGCCCAGAGCTCCTTCAAAACAGCAATGGTTTCATTGCCTGATAAGGCTGGGCATGTGACTGCATGTCCCAGACCTCTTTCAAAGTAGCAATGGTTTCATTGCCTGATAAGGCTGGCCATGTGACTGCATGTCCCAGACCTCTCTCAACACAGCAATGGTTTCATTGCCTAATAAGGCTGACCATGTCACTGCGTGTTTTAGGCCCCTTTCAAAACAGCAATGGCTGCCATTGCCTGACAATGCCCAGGCAAACACATGACCCCTTATTGTACCTCCTCATTTCAGCCCACGGAACCCATGCCCTCCCTCTCTCCCCAGAACTCCATTTTCTCATTCAAATGGTAAAGTCGATGACTTTGTCTGCTCATTCAAATGGTAAGTCGATGACTTAGTCTGCTCATTCAAATGGTCAAGTCGATGACTCAGTCTGCTCATTCAAATGGCCAAATTCATGTTGCGTCCCACTACTGCTCTAAGTACTGCACTGAAATTGGGGAAGCAAGACAAGCCCGTAGAAGAAATGGGTAGAGGATGGAGAAGATGGCTGTGGAAGAGGGGTTAGACATGGCAGGCTGTCAGATTACAATAGGCATCAGCCATTGAGGCATGGCACGACCATTACGCTTTCTGGAGGCAGGATCCCAAAACCTGTTAGTACAGGCCATTATGCAGGCCTTTAAATACAGGCCATTAAGGCATGGCAGGACCATTACGCTTGTTGGAGGCAGGATCCCCCAACCTCTTAATACAGGGAAGGCGGAACGTGAACAAGATCAGGAACTCTGCTGGAAGGGGATGTCGGCCCCATGCCTTGTGAGACAAGAAACTGGAACGCCTGCATGGTGGGCCCACTCATGGAAGCCAACAGCCAGATAGTCATAACTGTTTCACACTTGGTATTCAAAAGTTTCGGAAGCATATGGAAGGGAAAGGTGGTCTCTTTACTCGCCATGGTAGAGGGAAACTCGGCAGATCCAATGGTTCAGGAAATAAGCAAAGGAGTTGGAGCGCAAAGCCTACTTTGTACAGTCTGGAGGCTCACCTGGTGGGGGCCAGCCCATTCCTGCTGGTCCAGCATTGTACACCAAGACTTCTGGATCTCCTAGGCTGCTCTGGATTTCTTTGAAGGCCTGTCTTATCTCGTTTATCTTTCCTGCAGCACCCACACCATTGGCAGATGGATTGAACCAAGGAGGACATCGAAAGCAGAGAGTTTGGGATACCGAATTGCCAAGGCGCTGGACCAGTGAGGTTTTGCACACACCGAGGTCACAACTTAATCGGGATTCCCCCCTGTGCCTTGGCAATTCAGGGAGGGCGGATCAATCTTCCCCGCTGCTGTATAGCATACGAAAGGTTCGTTGAGTTGATTTATGAGTTGTAAGGATCGTTCGTGAATTAGGCAACGTGAAAAATGCTGTACCCGTGTCCGCAGTAACTGACAGAGCCTTGCCACCCTCGTTTACTATTGCGTCCGCAACTGGCACGAGAGATTCCTTTTTGCGAGAGACAAGGGCGACGGTGTAACCCGCTAGCGCAAAGCGCCGTGCTATGCTGGCCCCCAACCCTGTACCCGGGGGCACCCAACTCAATCGCAAACACTCACGGCAGGTAAAACTAAAAGCCCCTGTTCAGAATTAATTTTCAAAACTTTCCAATCTCTTTTTTATTGTGCTCGACTCGTCCTAGTGCACGTGCAGAAGTGCACGTGCTCCGACACGTGCACTTCTGCACGTGTCGGAAAGCCGTGTTTACAATCAAACTCCTCGCAAGACAAAGAAAATACAACACGACTCTCCAGCCCTAAATGCCAAACTTTAAATAAATGATTTTCAATCATTTCAACGTTCCTTACTTAGATAGGCAAACCTGGCCCAATGCCCACGACCACAGCGACGGTCATCGTGATGCGTCACACCAGCAGATATAGCTCGATACGACAAGACGAAAGCCACAAGTAGATTGCTTTTATAACATTGACTTTTCTAGTATTTGACTGGTGAGTTATACCATAAGACGGAGCCACACACGATCTTGTAATGCAGCTATTGATCTGCCGGTACGTATTACACCATTCGACACATGTGGCACCACGTGACATGAACCTTTGTCCCGTGGGACAAAGCTTGCCTCCACGCTCAAAATTTCAAACGAGAAGTGAAGCATATCCAATCCGTCATAAACTTCTCCTGAAAGCTTGCACCAGCTCGAGCAAGTCCACTGCTGCCTGCCTGTTCCGGTGAAACCCGCGGTGGTTTTTGGAAAAGGAACGGAATGGAATATTGTTTGGAGATAATTTCTGTGCAGAAGAATGACAACCTGATGGCCAAGATTGCAACCGACAAGGGGGGGGGGGGGAGAGAAAGGGAGGGGAGGAAAACAAACGTACACGACTCCCACCCGCACACGAGAGAGAGAGAGAGAGAGAGAGAGAGAGAGAGAGAGAGAGAGAGAGAGAGAGAGAGAGAGAGAGAGAGAGAGAGAGAGAGAGAGAGAGAGAGAGAGAGAGAGCCGAAATTGGGGCCAGAGAAACCTAGGGCGTGCTCAAGATTCTGCTTCCCTTCGATGAGCAAGGAACCATTTACAGGATTTCGTGTAGTTGACGAGCACGTGTAAAAAGTCAGTGCTCCCTGCATAAACACCTGCTGCGATACACAGGCTCAGCACTCGGCAACAGCACAGGTGCTTTCCGGAAAACAGAAAGGGTAGCACTTCCCCCAAGATAGCTGCATGCTTCATCACCAGGACCAAACTGTCATGACAAGCAATCCCGCAGGATCAAACGGCTTCATTGGTTTCATAGAACAGCAAATACATAGTCATTGGTTTCATAGAACAGCATATATGCCAAAGGGGACCAGGGTCAAATGGGTTCCTTCTTTTTCTCTTAATGTCTGGGCAACGACACGCCCCCTAGATGGGCACGTCATACGCCGAGAACTCGTCAGTCCCGCTTTGGAACCTGCTTCCAAGCGGGACTTCTGCAAAATGTACAAGTCCAATGCCAGGCCATGCCAGGTCTCAGCCATCCATTTCTTCGTAATCCATTATGTGGCGTATATTGAACGCCACCATACTTGTTTCGCCCAAGATAAGCTTGAAACCGGGCTCGCCGCGCACAGGCGTCTCGTGAAACTCACTCACACCGCCAAGAATGACCAGCGCATCGCAACATGACCTATAATCTTCCAGAAAGGAAGGAAATTCACAGCGTTCTCTGCTGCCACAATGCACCAAGACACGAGTGGGGTGCAAAGCTGGGTTACAGTATGACCAGGGTGGGATTGGCCAAGGCCTGCCCTCCCGACGTGACTTCTTTAAGTAATCAAATGGGGCTCGTAGCACTGTAGGCCAAAGAGATCACTCCCGACCCCACTATGTCCACTAGACACATGACTTGACACTGTCCAGTCCCCAACCTCGAACGATTTCAGGGCCCCACACTCGGGCCCAAAATAACTCCCGATCCCATCCGCGTATGTCTTAACCCCATTCCTCAGCCATTATCAGGCCCTGAGGCCAAAATGATGATACCTGATGCCACTCCAGCGTGTGCACCAAAACAACGCCATCCTCTGCACATTATTAATCGGACCAGATTTTGAGCATCCGCTGCTGAAGAGTTATGTAGTGAACATTTCTACTTACCCTCAAGGGTGCCACAGGTGAGCGGATGGGAAAAGAGGTGCTTTGCTGAGATTGGTGGAAAGTTGCTTCTTACGTAAAGCACATCCGAACATCGCTTAAGCTTAGCGATTCCTTCTCTTCACCTCCGGTCGGGGGGCCAAAATTGTGGAGTCTCAAGCAGTGGATGTCAAGGGCAGGGCACCTTGAATGCCTTGTAAAGGTTTGGCACGCTTCATGTGGTGAATTCCATCAATATCGCAGTGTCCAGAGTTATCCAAGCTGGAGGCAAACAAACACAGACTGCCGTTTCTGAGCACTTCCAACAACTTCCTGAGAGCATCACTACCACAATCACTTCATAAGACAGGTGCTGAATGACCTGATCATCATGTGTATCATACAAAAATGAACCCCAAGTCCAACTGAGTGGAGAAAAAAGGGGCCTCACAAAGAGAACCCCAATTACAATGGGCATGACGGTCTCGTCCACTGCAGAACTGACATTCCCTACGAATACAGTCACGAGCTGTTATGAGGAGCTGTGCAGCCACCAAAAATATACCCCCCCGGGGGGGGGTGTCAATGTACATCAGAAGGCATTCTTTCGGTGACAGACTGTGTGCGGCACAGTGTACAGTAGTCTCGTCCCCCCCCCCCCCCCAAAACACACACACACACACACACACACACACACACACACACACACACACACACACACACACGCACGCACGCGCGCGCGCGCACACACACACACACACACACACACACACACACACACACACACACACACACACACACACACACACATTTCCGCCTCAAGTACGTTGGCAAGTACCAAGCATCTTAAAGATTAAATTTTCAGTTGAGCGACAGTGGAGACTGGCTTGGCACAGGCCGCAGTGTTGTGTGCAGCATTGAGCTGCTGCCTCCTGAGACCTAGGAGACGCCAACAATACACACAGGCTGTTTATCATCGTACCACATGCTTTGCACTCCTCGTCGCTTCCCACGCCCCCCTCCCCCCCCCCCTTGGGGTGCGCCCTTTTCTCAATCCATCCCAATGTCCATCTGTCAATGTTCCCGTTTCTACAACTTTATTTTGTATACAATATTTTTAAGCAAGGATGGATTTTTTTGGGGGGGGGGGGGGGGATTAGGCGAGATTGGGAGAAAGAGAGAGGATGGGAGCCTGCAGAGAGAAACTGCGATTCTCCAAGGAGTCCTCCAAGGAGTCGCTGCCTCTGGACTAACGAGTGCAAGACTCTCGGCGATCAAAGATTCTCAAGCCTGGAGGGGCCAAAGGCCCATGCGCAGAGCATGCTTGAAGCCAGAACCGATGATCCAGGCACGGCAGGACAGGCTTGAAAACCAAGCCGTCCAGCCCCGCAGCGGGAGCGGGAGGCCCAATGCACCAGCCAGCCCCACCCAATTCTCCGAGTGATGTGATATTGCAGCAGAGGCAGTGTCAATGCTGAGCGTGGTCACCACCTCAAAGGTGAAGCTGTCGGGAAGCTGTGCCATCGCCTGCCCCAGCATGCCCCCCTCCACGTGGGGGAGCCTCAGTTTGCGCACGCTGCTGTAGCACACCTGCACTGAAATCCCCCAGCCCTCAGAGAGGGACCCCTGCACTTTGCCCTTTGCGGCCCTTGTAAGAACTGCTGGAGCTGATTCCCTGTGTGTGCGTGCGTGCGTGCGTGCGTGCGTGCGTGTGTGTGTGTGTGTGTGTGTGTGTGTGTGTGTGTGTTGACGTCTGACTGTGTGCGCAATCACCCTGGTGCCGTCGAAATCGGGGCACATAACACGATGTGTTGTTAAAAGTGGCCCCTCATTTGATCAAGATTATGCTCACCCCCCAATGGAAAGAGGCCAGGGGATGGCACTTCCCCCCCGGCCAGGTAATGGAGTGTCGAAGAGAAGCAGGAAAGAATCTTCAAGATTATCACAGCTCTTAGGCTAAAGCAAAAGCTGTTAACTCTTTCTGTGATGGGACTGCCAATCTCAGCCACTGGCATTGATCCTCCTAGCAGCATGCGCAGTTTTTCTCAAATATCTTCTGCTTGAGGAAGCCTGAAGGTACAAGTCGTAAGTGAGGTCCCTGCCGCCCATGCTTGCCTGACTGATCAAAACTTAGTACATTGAGGGCATTGAGATTGAGGGCACTGGGGGGGGACACATCAGTCTGTGGATCCCCATTACCCCCATGTTGTAATAATTGCCCCCTGAGATGTTCATTGCACGCATTTCAAGACGAATGCCTGTTCAAGCATGACAGGTCGGATGCCTGTCTGGTTTTGAACATCCCAAGAATTTAGTTTACCATACACTTGTGAAACTTTAGAGCTTCTATAACGTGTTCCAGGCCCTGGTGTGGGCTGACTTCCCCATATCTTCCAAATTTGATTCGTGTAGGATAACGGTCTTTGCCACCACACTTAAAAGCTCTACTCAAAACATCAGCATCGCCTGAGCAGAACAAGTGGCTGTACCAAACCAGACCATGAAGAAGATTGCAATAGTTATGTATCACCTGTGTGGTGCCTGCCTTGCTGGACGGAAGCTTAGGGGGCTGGCCTTCTATCAGTATTTCAGGGAAGAGCAGCCTCCACAGCTGCATGTAAAGGAAGGTAGCTGTTCTTCCTCGACAGCACGCTAAAGGGTCTTCAAATACACAGTCTTCAGTGTAAGTCCGACACAGGAGTGCTCTTCTTTCATGGAAGTCTGTCGTGGTCTGCAGTAGGGACGCGTCCAGGACAAGCAGCTGCACCGGCGTCCAGGAAAGATGAGAAATTTTGGACAAACGTATTGATTGGCACCTCCGTTTGCAGGTCTTACGGTGCTTACAGTCAACATTCAATGAACATACGATCTACGGTGTTCAACATAGGTCCACAGCTTGACAGCCTTTTACACATACACGTCTCAGCCTGGCGCTCTGTCTCAAAGAGACTCATAAAGTTGAGGAGTGCAGAAGTGCACCTGCAGATGCGGAAGAAGGCCCCAAGTCTGGGGAGGTAGCCCTCTGAGTTGATCCGACTTCACCCAGCTTCCGTAAACATAGTCTTGGGCTTTAAACCCCTTAGCCTGACTTGAAGTAAGACTAGTAGTATTGGTTTCGTCTGCCGACATCCTACGTAATTGGTAAATGAGGGCCTTAGTTTGGAGATAAGGTAGGAGGACTCGGTCCAGGTTGGTACCGGCGTGAGTGCACCTCGGCCAACTTGCTAACACTCTTATTCTAACTTTTATAACTTGGGTCTCCAAGAAATTTGTCCACCTGAAAACAACATGGACACCTTTCGGCAGGTCTTTGGACGTCAACTTGCAACTTGGCACCAGTTACAAAAAGCCCGTTCCGGAGTAGGCCCGCCCTCAGACCGCAGTCCTACTCGTACATATTCAAATAAGCTTGTCCTGTAATGCCTACCATTGTTTGCTCTCAAAATCAGGCCCTCCTAGCCCGGCCATGAACATGTGACCCACATGATGTGAGCTGTCGGTTCTTTAAATTCCGTTTGCAGTACACTGCCTGGTAGCTCGTGGGGCCCAGCGCAGGTATGACGGGCATGTGCTCAGACCCAGATTTGCCGAGCCAGATCGTTTATCGAGCATCTGCAAACCATCGAAAGCCCATAGGAAGAAAAGAAGTTGATTTCTACATTCGATTTGTGAGGATTTCAGGCGTCATGGCTTGTTCTTGCGTAGATTCGCACAGCTCTCGAGCAGTGTTATAGAGGGATCACACATATAGTACCCACCATTCTACTGCGTTGCATGGAAAGAAAAAGCTGTCTTGGCAACAAGCACTCACATGATTTTCATTAAACTACACGTCAATTGGTTTCCTTTGGGCATTGGGAGGACGGGCCATTTATGGTGCATCTTAATATGATCTAAGAACGGCCATGCCAGAACTGCTGAAATTTAATATCACTTTTGCTGTCCTCCATCCATATTCATGAGTTTGGGTTGGAAGCAATTCAACTTTTTTGATAAGGAGGAGCGGACGGAGCAAGACGTACCGGAAAACTCACTCTGCGTTACCAGCGGAAATGAGCTCCTTATTTTTGGCTGCGACGATGGTCGGGTAAGCGATTGCATCAGCTGGACTTGAAACATAGCCTTAATTCATGACACTTGCAGCAGTTTCTTGCATTATGTGGAAAACCAAGCCCATATGGGACAGGCTCAACCAGCCTGTTCCAATGCATCATAAAGTCAATAGTTTTGGAATCTTGGTTTTCTTTATTTTTATAGCTGTTTCGGATGCATAGCTCAAGGTGCTTGTTTGTCTATACTTGGGCAGAGCCCCAATGCACATGGTTTCCTTTGATCTAAGAGGGCTAATGCTGGTTACAGATTGTCACCCTCGACAGGGGTTTCTCATCACAAAGCAGCTTCCAGGCTCATGCATTCAGCGTGCAGCACGTTGTTTGGCTGGAGGTGCGCAGTCCCTGTTCTCGCACCGACCTGCTCTCCTCAAGGACAGCTTTTCTGCAGAATCAGCATGGTCAAAACTGAGCAGCAATGTCACAGTCAAGACGTATGGCATGCACATAGCTGAAAAATTTCCACTCTCGCCTCATTCTTTGACATGTTCGCTGCCATCAGATTTAACAAAAGGACGATGGGGCATGCGGTACGACTGGCGGAGGAAGAGGGAGCGGAGGGCTGGGCTGCAGGCATATAAGCTGCTGGTGAGCCAGGGGAGGGAGGAGGCGAGCCCCAGCAGCACCAGCATCAAGTTCTGGGATCTGGAAGCTTCCAGCCGCGCGAGCCCGGCACCCCCATGTGTGCGTACCATAAAGCCTTTTGCGTCAAAGGCTGCGGAAGCGGAGGTCACCACGCTGGCTGTCTGCCAGGAGGGCTGGCCCAAGGTGTCTCTGGCTCTAGGCCTTGCCAATGGCCAGGTCTTGGTGCTCCGGGGAGAGACAGGTTCGCCCCCTCCAGGAGCAAACGGAATCTACACTGTTGAGCTTGTCAACGTCAGACTATAATGTTTAACTTAGTCAACGTCATACTGTAATTTTAAACTTAGTCAACGTCATACTATGATGTTAAACTTAGTCAACGTCATACTATAATGTTAAACTTAGTCAACGTCATACTATGCTGTCGGGTTCGACCTGGTAAGATCCGAAGAACTCTTATGATTGACTTTTATGATGGTCAGTTGATGATGTTCAGTGCTTGGATCCTGGTTTGAACTGATGATGGAACGGATGCCACCGCATAACTTGCCATCATCAATAGATGTGCTTGTCCGCCAACTCACTGAAGCAATGCATCCGCTCCTTTGCGGTCTCTACACAAATCCCACCGTGTGTTCAGGTTTCCTGGTTTGCGTACTGCCATATGCGCAAGAGGGGCAGAGACCGGGTGGCAAGAGAACTGGAGGGGAGGGGAGACAGGGAAGGGTAGCGTTTCTGGAGCTGTTGCTGGGCTGGGGAGGAGGACCTGGGGGGGGGGGGGGGTGTGAGATTTGGTAGAGGGAGGGGGGCGGGGGGAGAGTGGGGGATGGATGCAGAAAGGTTGGGGGGACCGGGTGAATCTGGGCTTCGGTCCCTGGGTTTCTTATTCCCCGGGTTTTTGTGCAACTCCGAGTTATCAAGCCAGGAAAAAGACTGCAGGGGGACTTGCGGTACATGCAGTACCCTGTGTCTTGCTTCGGCCCCCTGCTTCTGTGTCTCCTGCTTGGAAAAAGGGACGCTCGGAAAAAAGGAAGCGCCCGTTTGTTGCGTACCGCAAGATTTGCGCGGTACTAGAAGGGCAGCAGTCCTGGGTCTGGGCATGGACAGCCCTGGGTCGGGAGCGGTATCAAATCGCAGCAGGCTTCGCTCAGTGAGTCTTAGCGAACTTTTGCAATGTGCAATGTGCCATGTTTTGTTCTTCCACTGAAGCACCCTCACCTATAGGACAGCAAGGGAGGCGACGCTTACTTTTGCTCTCAAGAGTTACGCGAAGTGATTGTCACACATCACCCATCGTAAGGACTAGATGTGCCATGCACTCACATGCACTCTCGTGCATTCCACGCACTCACGCACTTCTAGGATGGGCTAGGCGGCCCTCCGCCTTGCCTGTTGCAATTCATGTACCGCATAGGTCCTGTACCGCTAAAATGGCAGTACCTTCAGGTGTAGACGGGCTCCTCCTGTACGCTGAGCTCGTCCAGGTATCAGCCTATCACCGTCGCAGAAAGACTGCTATCAGAAATTGTGTGTTTGTGCATGTTGCTATGAGCAAACTCAGGCATCCGCCCTAGTGCATTCTGGCAGGGGACTCCAGAGCAATGGCAAATGACCTGCACTTCTTTTCTTTCCCTCCCCTACCACCCTTGCTCTCTCTCTCTCCTTATATTTTATATGTAACTCCACAAAATTCCTACCGTGTAACACCCGGTTCTATTCTGTGCTGTTTTTTCCTGCAAGCTTTTTTCTCTCCTTTCGCAACCAAAAGATTCTTTCGAACAAGAAAAAAATCTCCACTCATCTTTGTCCGGGTTTGGAGGAGGTCTTTGTCGATCTCCTCCAACTCCCATTTCAGCTGTTCCAGTGTCCTGTATACCTGGATTTACATTTTCGATGTCAGGAGAAGTGTAAGCGCTTTTCGTCTCACTAAATGATGGAAAAGAACAGCTCCAAAAACCGCTCCCCTTTAACACAAAAGAATCATACCCTTTCCACTCATCACATTAAACGAACCTACTATTTCTTGACTACTAAAGCGTGAAGTACTCGTATCTAAGTCAAACGCCCCCCCCCCTGCTTGTAAACAAGCAGAGCGAAAAACCTCTCTCTCTCTCTCTCTCTCTCTCTCTCTCTCTCTCTCTCTCTCTCTCTCTCTCTCTCTCTCTCTCTCTCTCTCTCTCTCTCACACACACACACACACACACACACACACACACACACACTAACTCTCTCTCTCTCTCCCTCCCTCCCTCCCTCTCTCCCTCCCATCTCTCTCGCTCCCTCTTTGTCCCCCCCCCCCCTCTCTCTCTCCTCTCTCTCTCTCTCTCCCCCCCCCCTCTCTCTCTCTCTCTCTCTCTCTCTCTCTGTGTGTGTGTGTGTGTGTGTGTGTGTGTGTGTGTGTGTGTGTGTGTGTGTGTGTGTGTGCGCCCGCAGCGCGCACATGTGTTGTCGGGGAGGGGAGTGCAGCGGCACTGACTTGGTGGGGCAGTGGTGCAGGGAGAGACAAGTTTGGGAGGAGCCAGTACAGCATGAAGGCGGCTGGGAAGGCCTCCCAAATCACCGGCCTCGCCTTCCGAAGTCCGCCCCGTCGCCCTCCCCTGCCTCTGTGTATGGATGTGTGTGTGTGTGTGTGTGTGTGTGTGTGTGTGTGTGTGTGTGTGTGTGTGTGTGTGTGTGTGTGGTGTGTGTGTGTGTGTGTGTGTGTGTGTGCGTGTGTGCGCTCGCGCGCCTGTGCGCATGTTGCGCATGTGCTTGCCTGGGGAAGGTGGGACAGAAAGACATGGGGCACAGAAAGGGCGGGAGAGAGGGCGGCAGTGAGAGGAGGGAGAAAGAGAAGAGTACAGAGGTGGGGGAGAGGGAGGGACGGAGGGAGGGGGGAGAGGGAGGGGGGGAGAGAGAGAGAGAGAGAGAGAGAGAGAGAGAGAGAGAGAGAGAGAGAGAGAGAGAGAGAGAGAGAGAGAGAGGGGGGGGGGGGGGAGTGTGTGTGGCAGCGAGTGCATCTGTGTGAGGTTTTGGGGGGGGGGGGGGGGGGCGACAATGGAACTGGAGGAGAGGGGTGAAGGAGGAAGGGAAAGAGTTTACTCCCTGGGGATGGCTGGCAGTGAGATAGCTGGGTAAATGGTAGGTTAAAGATAAGAATGGGGAGATGGTTTGTGGATAATTAGGGGAGAAATGGTACATTGGGGAGGGCCCGGCAGTGCGGGAGAAACAAGAGGTCCCGGGAGATCAGGCATCAATTCCTTTGCACACTCTGAGAAGCTGTTGGGGCTTTGTCGAACAAATCGCAGAGGAGGAGGAGGACTTGTATTTGTTTGCGGTGACTCCCTCGGAGACCGCGAGCTTCAACTTGAAGACAGGAAACAAGGTTCCGCCCTTTTTGCAGCCAGTCTGTGAGTCCTGGACATTAATTTGTAAATAAATAATAATAAGAATGAAAATGAAAATGAAAATGAAAATGAAAATGAAAATGAAAATGAAAATATAAATATAAATCGAAATATAGATATAAATATAAATATGAATATATATATATATATATATATATATATACATAAAAATAAAGATAAAATGAAAATGAAAATGACCGCAATTGTCTGGTTCATTCCATTAACAGAGCGCAACCCTTTTTGGAAAGTTGCTCCAAAGAAGCACGCTCTCCACACTGTCGGTGATTTGCACTCGGGAGATCGGCGTGGGGAGAGGGGTGGGTGATAGGGAGGAGCGGCTGTGCAGGTAGTGTTGGATGAGATGGGGGCGGATGCGGACAGCACGCTCATGAGCCCAGACGGGGAACTGCTGGTGTCCCGCCCCGAGGCCATCTACCTGTACAAGACTGACAGCCGGGGCAGCTGCTACGTCTTTCAAGGTGCCTCTGCCTTTTCTCTCCCCTCCGCTCCTCCGCTCGCCCGTTTCTGGCAAATGTCTGGAACATGCACACACGCACGCGCGCACACACACACACACACACACACACACACACACACACACACACACAGAGAGAGCGAGAGAGAGAGAGAGAGAGAGAGAGAGAGAGAGAGAGAGAGAGAGAAGAGAGAGAGAGAGAGAGAGAGAGAGAGAGACGCGCGCATGCACACACACGCACACACACGCACACACACACACACACACACACACACACACACACACACACACATACGCACATGCACGCACACATACACATGCGCGCATAAACTGAACAGACAAATTGTGGACTCGTGCAGGCGGAGGGATGGGTGTAGAGGAGGGGGAAGGGGAAAGAGAGGCGGGGTGAAGAGAGTGAGGGAGCGGCAGAGGGTGGGGGGAAAGTGGAGATGGAGAGGTTGGGGGTTTTGACAGAAGCACATTTTACTATCACTATCAGATAACTATCAGACAGCCAGAGGGGGAGGGGGGAGTTGGAACGGTCCCTCGTTGTGGCAATTATCCCGTTGTGAGGCAAAGTGTTGCAACGCAACATGTTGCAATTTTGCAAAATGCAGGAGCTTCAAAATCTTCTAACCCCGTCGGCTTCGACAAAATGTTGCAACGCAACATGTTGCAATGTCGCAGTCTGAAGGTGTCTCAAATTTTTCTAATCTCCATTGGCTTTCCAAAATGCTGCAATCTTGCCATATGCAGGTGCTCCAAATTGTTCTTGCCCCATTGGCATGACAAGGGATTTGGTATGCAACGTGTTGCAATGTTGCAGTATGAAGGTGCTTCATTTTTGCCTAATCTCATTGGCTTTCCAAAATGTTGCAATGTTGAGATATGCAGGTGCTCTACATTGTTCTCATCTCATCGGCTTTCCAGAATACTGCAACGCAGGGGATCACACCAGGGAGCAGCGAAAGCATCTCTGACTCGAATCTGAACAGTCAATGGGGGTTTTGGGCAGGGGAGAAGCATCATTTGGCATCCTTGAGGCAGTACCTTGCAGTCGTAACCAGCAGGAGCTCCGCAGCTTTGGGTCCCGCAGGGGACACTGCTTTGGCTCCCTCCCCACCCACAGTGTTCTGTTACGACTTCTTCAACAAACTCATCGCTGCTAGTGTCCGTCTGAAGCAGGTCGGGCCCTCCTTGTCTCCGACAGAGCCGCCGGATGTTTTGCATGTAATATGTTGGCGGGGTTTGTGCAGGCAGCAGCTTGTTCCCCGGGGTTTAGTAGATGTGGCGCACGCTACTGATTACGAAATGTGCCTGCATGTGCCTTCATACCCTGTGCGAGATTGTTGTGATTGCGATTGCGCCGCTCTTCTTTCATAGCGCTGTGATTGCAGACTCTGCGCGAGACTGTTATGTGTGTGTCCTGCCGGGGTGTGTGTGGGGGTGTGTCTGTGTGTGTGTGTGTGTGTGTGTGTGTGTGTGTGTGTGTGTGTGTGTGTGTGTGTGTGTGTTTTGAAAGGCATTATGCAGGAGTAAGGAAGCATTAGTCGTGCCTGTGTTCCTGCATGAATGCACAATGTCATGTAGGCTCAATAGTGGTGGCACTCCTTGTAAACGGAGAGTTTGTTGTACTGACAGGGCATTCCTCGCCTGAGAGGACAGCTGTTGTTTTGAAGTAATGGGGTGATGTACAGAATGTGCGGCACGTGGTATCGGCTTGGGGAGTAGTGGTCGTCCTGCAAGAGAAAGGCCAGGTCCTTTGCCTGAAAGAGAAGGATCTGGCTTTTAAGCTAGAACTCCTGTTTTCAAAAAGCCTGTACCTCGTTGCTCTGAATTTGGCTGCATCCAACAAGGTATCCTACCTTCCTGGCTTCGATTCCCACTGGCACTTCAGCCTCTCCCTGACACTTTGAACCCAACTACTTTTTTGACTCCTGCTCTTCTTTCAAGTCTTTAGGGCCTTATAACTGCCTTGGCCGACTAGCTTTTTTTGCCTTGTGTCATCAACCACGCACATAAATTGCTTGAACACCCTCTACAATCCCCTATGCACTCTGTTTCCCTCCAGAAATGTTGAAGGGAAACAATCAGGGCTTGGTCCCTTCTGTCACGCATCCTTCTACGGACCTTAAGTGAGTGGCTTCCCTGTTGACACATATCGAGGCACCCTCACATCTTATGGATTCAGTCGCCATGCTCTGGCTACACACATGGGTGCCTCGCATACCGGCGAAGTCTGGTGCGGCACTTTGTATGTGTATATGTGTGTGAGTGCGTGCATCTCTGTGTGTGCGTGCGTCAACGCGGTTGTGCATGCATGCATGTGTGTGTGTGTGTGTGTGTGTGTGTTTGTGTGTGTGTGTGTGTGTGTGTGTGTGTGTTTGTGTGTGTGTGTGTGTGTATGTGTAAGTGCGAGTGCTTGCGTACTATGGGGGTATGGGGGGCGGAGCCCAGCAGAGGCGTGTGGGTGCTTGATAAGTGGCATGCCTCTAATCGGTTGAAAGGCACAGGTGGAGTCGTTCACGCAGTGTGAAACACAAAAGACCGACAAGAACAAAGTGTTCCCTTCTTGTTTTGGTTTGGGGGAGGCGATTGACATGTGGGAGGGGGAGGGGGACAGGCGGAGCCAGCAATGGTGGCAGAGATTCACAGGCGGTACGGGGACCACTTGTACAGCAAGCATGACTACGACGGTGCCATGGGGCAGTACATTGCCACTATAGGCCATCTGGAACCGTCATATGTGATCCGCCGATTCCTGGACGCACAACGCATCCACAACCTCACTCTCTACTTGGACGCCCTCCACAGCCAGGTGCTCATTCCCTTGCTGAATCTCTCCTCGTCTTCCCCAACTCAACCGGGGGTTTTGGATTTGCCTCCCCCTCCGGGTTTCCCATCTCTCGCATGGCAAGGCATGTCTGCATGTGCATGTGCATGTGTGTCTCGCGGGTACGCGCACCTCTCCCCTTTTGGAATGCGAGGTGCGCGGGCACGCATGCACGCGCGCGCGGACACACACACACACACACACACACACACTTGCACACGCACGCGTGCAACACCCCCCCCCCCACCCACACACACACACTCACACGCGTGTGGCAAAAGAAGGAGGAGAACCGGCAAGGCTTACTTCCATCCAACCAGAAGCCCGAGACTTCAATCTCACATATAAGATGTATAGGTAGCCTGCATGACTGCTTTGGGAAAGCAAAATAGTGGGGATGTTGGTGGATGAAGGGCGCTGCTTCGGCAGACCACACGACGCTGCTTCTGAACTGCTACACGAAGCTGAAGGACGTGGACAAGCTGGACAAGTTTCTGCGGGGCACAGAGGGAGGCAGTCTGCCCTTTGACACTGAGACTGCTGTCAAGGTCCGCTGCTCAAGCTGTGCTGCCTGCCCGGGCTCACACACACACACACACATCTCTCTCTCTCTCTCTCTCTCTCTCTCTCTCTCTCTCTCTCTCTCTCTCTCTCTCTCTCTCTCTCTCTCTCTCTCTCTCTCTCTCTCTCTATCTCTCTCTCTCTCTCTCCCCGTGTGTGTGTGTGTCCCTCTCTCTGTTTGTGTGGTTGTGTGCTGTGTGTGGGTATGTGTGTGTGTGAAGGGGGAGGAGAGGGGGGCAGAGACAGCAAGGGGGGAGAAAGAAGGGGGGGAAAACAGACACACCCACGTGCACGAGCGCGCACACACACACTCACACAGAGGGGGGTGAGAGATGAAGGGGGAAGCGTGTTTGTACTTCCTGTGTTATGTGTTTGTGTGTGTGTGTGTGTGTGTGTGTGTGTGTGTGTGTGTGTGTGTGTGTGTGTGTGTGTGTTTGGGGGGGGGGGGGGTCGCGTTGGTGTGACATATGCTTAACATGGGTGGTACAGGCGGTTGGGAGGGGTGGCGCAACTCCGGGCAGAGTAGACTGAGGCGATAGGAAGGAGAGGGCGGGTTTACTAATTCAAGCAATCCGGAGTAAACAGAAAGCCTCGTTTTGTGCCTCTGGGTTTCACGTGTTTGGCAACACATTCAAAGCTCTTCGGCGGCAAAAGTCAAAGCTCTTTGGCGCCATATTCAAAGCTCGTTGGAAGCACATTCAAAGCTCTTTGGCCGCATATTCAAAGCTCTTTGGAGCCATATTCAAAGCTCTTTGGCGGCACCTGCAAAGTGTTTGGCGGCACATTGGAAGGCAAGGAGGGGGAGGGCTGGGGCAGGTGTGCCGAGCAGCAGGCTACTATGAGCATGCCCTGTTCGTGGCACAAGCCGCAAAGGAAGCTGGCTGGTATCTGGACATCCTGCTGGAGGATTGCTCCGCCTTCGATGAGGCCCTAGCTTATCTGCAGGACCTGCCTCCTGATCAGGCAACTGCGGCTCTGCAGAAGTACGGCAAGGTGACTCGTCTGCCCGCCAACTTGCCCTGATAGGAGATAGGGAGATAGAACAAAACCGGGGACCCCTTTTTGTTTGGTGGGACTTGTGTAGACACCAAAGGAGTGAGGATGAACTTTGTAACATGGTTGGCTGACAGACACATCTAGCCTTCCTGGCGGGTAACGAGTAATTCATTTCTTCATATAACAGAAATGTGTATTCTGAGGTTGAAAGGTGTTTTATCCCGAAACTGCAGCAAGAACTTGATACTCCACCACGATGGACTGCTAACTTAACAGTGTCAGGCACAAAGCGCAGCAGGAACCAATAATAAAGACGCCAGAGGAAGATCCATGCGTATGGCCTTTACGGAGAACTGGATCCATGACCTCAGGGTGTCAATGCTTTGACGGATTGCATGCTTGGAAAGAGTGTTGACAGAGTGTGTTTGGAGGGGGGGGGGGGGCCTGGCCTTGTTTTGACAGTGTGTGTGTGTGTGTGTGTGTGTGTGTTGGGGGGGGGGGGGGGCGTATGCCTTGTTTTGGCAGTTTGTCTGTGTGTGTTTGTGTGTGTGTGGGGGGGGGGGGGGGGGGCATCCCTTGTTTTGACAGTTTGTGTGGGGGGAGGGGGGGCGTGCCTTGTTTTGACAGTTTGTATGTGTTGGAGTGGGGGGGGGGGGGACGCCTTGCTTTGAGGGTTTGTGTTGGGAAGGGAGGAAGGCGTGACTTGTGTTGACAGATTGTGTATTTTTTTTGGGGGGTGGGGGGGGGCAGGTTTTGGTGACCCAGCGTCCAGAGGCCACAACGGCACTGCTGATGCAATTGTGCACCCGACAAGCTCCCGGGGCCACAGAGGGGGTTTATGTAACCCGGATTGCCGACGTGTCGCACCTCTATGCTGACCGGTACAGCTGCCACTTCCCGGAGGCCTTTCACAGCTATGCCAAAAATGCTTGACGGTGAAAGTGTGCGTGTCATTGTTTGCTTAGGGCCGTCCAGTCCCATGTTTCTGCTTTTCAGACGGAGGTGTTTTCTGTCATGCGTCAGTTGCAGAGCTTTCTGCTGTCTTTATGAATCAGTTTTATTCTCTCCTTTGCATGCTCCAATTTCCCTCGTTTATGCTTGCTCTCCTCCCCCCTCTTTTCTTCTTATCTCCCCGCCCCCCGTTAGACCAACTCTCTCTGTCTCCCTCTCTTTCTCTGGCCCCCCCTCTCTCCCTCTCTCGTGTGAGTGTGTGTATTGTGTGTGTGTGTGTGTCTGTGTGTGTGTGTGTGTGTGTACACAGATGCATGGGCGCTGTCTGTCTCAGTGTCCTGAAAGCTTCTCCCTCCCTCCCTCTCTCTCTCTCTCTCTCTCTCTCTCTCTCTCTCTCTCTCTCTCTCTCTCTCTCTCTCTCTCTCTCTCTCTCTCTATCTATCTTCTCTCTCTCTCTCTCTCTCTCTCTCTCTCTCTCTCTCTCTCTCTCTCTCTCTCTCACACACACACACACGCGCGCACGCGCACACACACACACACACACACACACACACACACACACACACACACACACACACACACATGCACACACACAACACCTAAACAGTCCTTGAAGGGGCGTCTTTGGGGGGATGGGGCAGGCCGCAGGCGCTCATCCTGCTGTGCGAGTACGTTCTCAACTCCTCCCCCTCCGCCCCAAAGGAGCAGGCCCTGTACCATACGCTGCTGCAGCTGTACCTCAGCGAAAACACAGGAGAAAACGGGAGCGAGGATGCCGTTGCTTCACAACCCCCCACCATCAGCTCCACACGCAGGTGCTCATGCCACTACAGCGTGCTCGATTTAATCGTCCCACCCCCCTCAACCCTTTGTTCACCCTTCGGGCATCCCAATCTCTCACCTCCCCTCCCACCTTGAGGCACCCTCCCTCCTCACCCCTTTCTCTTCAGGCATCCTCCCACCTCCCACCTCCCACCTTCAGGCATCCTTTTGTCCCCTTCACGCTTAAGGCAAGCTCGACATCTCCCCATGGCCTTTGGTGACCCCATGCTGCTCCAGCTTCGCTTCAGAAGAGAGCGCGATGTCTGTGTCCGTCTTCAGGCAACCCTGTCCCTCTTTCTGAGCCACCCCCACTTAAGTTTTCAAACGCGGTCTCCGAGGAGGGCTGCCATCTCAGCCCTGCTTCTTTCTCTCTCTCTCTCTCTCTCTCTCTCTCTCTCTCTCTCTCTCTCTCTCTCTCTCTCTCTCTCTCTCTCTCTCTCTCTCTCTCTCTCTCTCTCTCTCTCTTACACACACACACACACACACACACACACACACACACACACACACACACACACACACACATACGCACACGCACGCACGCGGAAACAAGGGCATTATGGGGGTGGCAATTCCTCCTTCAACAGTGGGGGAAAGGGTTTGGCATCGGCAGCGAACCCAGGGGCCTGCTATTTTGACGTGTCTGGCGCCACAACACTGTCAGGAGTGGGCTTCCATAGCATCCAGGGGAAGAACGACTCCCTGCCAAACAGGCTTTCGTTGTTCGCGACTGGGACACGGTCCATGTTTCATTCTAAATGACTGACATATTTCACTTCACTTCCAGTTCCAGTTCCACTTCCACTTCCACTTTCACTTTCACGTTTTACTTTAAATATGGGTTCCGCGGGCGGCTGTGGGGGGATGCAGAGAGCAGGCGCTAGCATTGTTGAAGAGAGCTTGGCCTGGCGGCGAGGATCCTCTGTTGGATCCCGACCACGTGCTGTTGCTGTGCCGGATCCACAACTTCAAGGAGGGCCTCATCTTCTTGTACGAGAGCCTGCGCCTCTTCCGGGAGGTGCTGCACGTGCACATGGCCGACCAGGACCACGCGGGGCTGATCGAGGCGTGCATCCGCCTCGGGGACGCCTCCCGCGGGGGGGACCCGCACTTGTGGACCGAGGTGCTCGAGTACTTCGGCTCTCAGACCACCGACTGCACTGCGCAGGTTCGATCCCCTCAGTTTGTATCCTTTGCAGAGTTTCTAACTTCCTCTCTGCGCTATCGCCGTTTTCCCCCTCCCCTGCGACCCATGTGTTTGTGGTTTGTGGGAAAGGGTCGATACAGAGTAGTTACGGTTGGGCAAACAGTTACTCAACTGCACCCCAGGGAACTCCAAGGAGGTTGAGTTTGCGTGGGTTTTCTGGTGTGAATTCCAAATTTCTTCGTTTTGAGTCGGGATAGTCCCGATTGAGGCAGATTTCGGGCTGAAATGTGATCTCGCTTGGAGTTGGCAGTACCCAGTATGTTACCGCCGGTGGGGTGTAGGACACCGTTCAGGACTTGTGGCCGTGCTGTAATCGTATGAATAGTTCAGCAGGGGAGATGTGGGGTGTGAGGTGGGCTGTGCCGAGGCAATGTAGGATCACGATGCATGCATGCACATGTGGCGCACAGACTCACACTCACACTCACAGGCATGCACACGCACGCGCGTACGCACACACACACACACACACACACACACACACACACACTCACACACACGCACGACGTTACTCTGACCCTTCTCCTTCCCCGC
>KV908367.1:553023-555523 GCA_002005505.1 Botryococcus braunii
GCGTGCGTGAAAGTGTGTGCGCGTGTACGTTCCTCATCATGGTGATGCATGCACATCCCACCAAAGAATTCTCGCTGTCATACCACGTGGGTGTTGTGCACCCAGCGGGACCTTGCAAAACTTCGATAGGCAAAATCTGGTCGTCGTGACGGGGTCATGTAATATTGATTCATTGAATCCTCAAGTTATTCGACCAAGGTGCAGCCGTCAGGTGCACACCGTGGAGTGCTGTGAGGAGTCTGTCGAACCACAGGTGTCCGTGGATTCAGCCAATCAATTCTCATTGTGCGAGTTGATCAACAGACGGATGTCCGTGCATTCAACCAAATAATTCTCAATGTGTGACTCGATCAACATTTTACAGATGTCCGTGCCTTCAGCCAATCAATTATCATTGTGCGAGTCAATCAACAGACGGATGTCCGCTGTCAATTCTCAGTGTGCGACTCGATCGATAGACGGATGTCGTGCATTGAACCGGTCGAGGCTTGATGTGTGCAACTTTTCAGATGGTCGCAACTTGCGGCTCGCAAACAACCAGGAGTGAAAAGTTAGGCTCAAGACCGAGGGTTCCAGGCCCTAGCTTTACGCACGCCGGAGCCATTGCTCCTTTCTCCCCCTGTTTGGAGCCATCGACGATGATCTGATAGAAGCTTTGTCCGCATTCGCGGCGTGGAGGTTCCAACCACTCTGACTCATGCGGACGAAAGCAGTAAGACGACATTCTCGTGCCACTCATCATTTTTTCATTTCGCATGAATAACACGCACACGGCACAGCTGCAGCCCTGCGCAGGGTGCTATATTCGGCTGGCGCTCCGCCTATCAGTCTGAAGCTTCCTCTATCAGGCTGAAGCTCCGCCTCTCGGACTGAAGCTCCCTCTACTGGGCTGAAGCTTCCTCAATCAGGCTCAAGCTTCTTCTATCAGGCTGAAGTTCCACCTTTCAACCTGAAGCTTCCTGTATCAAGCTGAAGCCTCCTCCTCTAGAAGTAGACTGATGGTCAATTCCTGCGCACGTCCAACAAGCCCCAGAAATCTAAACAGGTTCCCTCCTAGATTCTTTACCGTTTCCTTCAACACTTAGCTGGACAGAGCTTCTGTGTGGATCAGACACTGCTCACCCGCTCGAAGCACATATTGGGGCTTGTGTCTCGTGACTCCCATTGCACACGCCCCACCTGCTTGTAAACTTCCTCAGTTCAATGGAGGTGTGGTACGCGAAAAATAAGGGGGATCTTTGTGACATTGCTACAGCAACACAAATGCGAAGCATGCGCGCGCGCGCGCACACACACACACACACACACACACACACACACACACACAGAGAGAGAGAGAGAGAGAGAGAGAGAGAAGAGAAGAGAGAGAGAGAAGAGAAGAGAGAGAGGAGAGAGAGAGAGGAGAGAGAGAGGAGAGAGAGAGAGAGAGAAACACACACACACACACACACACACACACACAACACACACACGCACACACACACACACACACAGAGAGAGAGAGAGAGAGAGAGAGAGAGAGAGAGAGAGAGAGAGAGAGAGAGAGAGAGAGAGAGAGAGAAGAGAGAGAGAGAGAGAGAGAGAGAGAGAGAGAGAGACACCCACACACACACACCCACACACACACACACACACACACACACACACACACACACACACACACACACACACACACACACACACACACACACACAGGTAACATCACGACGCCACCAAGCCACACATGGACGTCTCCAAAAGGTGCGGGTCATGTGCGGAGGCGACAGAGCACAGCCGCGCACAGCAGCAGGAGGGCAGCAAACCTTGGGGTCGCCGTCGCCCCTCAAGATGCGCAGTTGCACTTTATCGCCGGCCTTGTAGTCATCCAAGGCTGTAATAATGTCCGAAGGCCGCTTTATGACGCGGTTGTCAAGTCCAATGATGACGTCACCTCGCCCAATCAACACCCCTCTCAGACCGCAGCTTCAAGGTCGTGAGTCATGCAGCACCAAATCGTGAATCATGCAAGCACCTAGTCGTTAATCAAGCACGCACTAAGTCGTTAACCATGCAAGCACCACGATGGCGAATTGGGGGCCCTGGAACTGGAACAGAGAGACCGGGTGCCAAACACGTTCGAGGTGAAATAACCCCATTTGCACAGCCTTCTCATCTTTCCGCGGCTTGGCCCTACCGCAGCGCGGTGGCTCCTACCTCAAACCCACAGCGAGGCTCGCACCTGTCACCTAGGGGGTTCACGTTATGTCTGTTCCCAGCCGCTCAAGGACCATTTTTTGGACAGTATGTACGACCGTTTGCAGGTTTCCCACGTCTTTCCTGCCTGTAGGACAAGGGAACTTCTGTCCACTATGCAATGTACGCCGACACCAACTCTCATATCTCACAATCAGGAGTGAGGAGGCTCATTTCATCCGAACAGCTTTTGTTAAAGGCCCCAGGAATGGCTTGCTGCTTCCTGGCTTTCAGGCACCCGTCTTTGGTGTGGGTGCTCTCAAAATGC
>KV908367.1:565523-575523 GCA_002005505.1 Botryococcus braunii
TCTTGGCATCTCTTATGGAAGATGCAGACTTGCCACCGTGTTTATCAACTGCAAGGGCCCTTAAGGCGATTACCGCAGCGCCTTCCGCTTCAAGCTTGTTAACGTTCCACATGTCCTCAGCGAAGCTGGTAAACAACCACGTGTTCTCAGCGAAACTGGACAGCTAGGAACTAGACACATATGGATGGGTAGTGCAGATCATGGAATGCTCTGCATATCCACAGTTTTGAACTTTTAACTTAGTACCCAGCCCAATGGGAATGATGGGAGAGAAGTCGAATAAAACAGATGCATATCCCTACGCATCCAGAAGCACGAGGTACGAATAAACACCCAACAAATTCATACACACACACACACACACACACACACACACACACACACACACACACACACACACACACACACACACAGACACACACACACACACACACACACACACACACACACACACACGCACGCACGCACGCACGCACGCACAGACACAGACACAGACACAGACACACACACACACACACACACACACACACACACACACACACACACACACACACACACACACACACACACACCCACACACACACACCCACACACACACACATACAAAAGGACTGCAAGTATGGAATGAGGGGCGGGAAGAGCCGCGAGAGACAGCCGAAAATCGGGACAAGCGCCAAGGCAAGGCAAAGACGAGAAACTGATTAGTTTTCTCTTCTTTATAATCAAGAGTGAAGCCTCTTTATTGATAAAAACGCCTGATAGGGCCCGGATCGAAAACAGGCCTTAATTCAAGTGGACACAGACTGAATGTCCTGTGCTGCCAAATGAACTCGCTGCTTCAATTTCACTGTGTCAGCAGGCAGGTGCATAGACCGTTACGTGCTTGTCTCAGCTGACTAGGCTTCTTTGCAGGTAACCCCTCAAGGGGCTTCTTGACGAGCTTGTCACCAAGCCTCGCGCGCTCATGGCATCAAGCACGCAGTACGCTTGCATGCGTTGCCCTAGGTCTTTTAATGCACCATCTACAGCAAATCCCGCATGTCCTCTACCCGCAGCCAGGTCCCCAACATCTTTAGTCTACAGGAAAGCAACGGCTATAACAGCCACGGGCAATTGCAACGGCAACCATGGACGAGTTTATGAAGAAGATTCAGCACTCCTTGTATAAGCTGGTTAAATTAACGTACATATGAGATCCTCCCTTTACATCACAACCTAAGTAGGATCCTTGTTACCATGCATGATAGATGCATGCCCCGTGTTTTCCCAAATTAACTAGTCTGAATGTAGGATCAAATATTTCATGAATGAATGGCAAATGTGCTTGCCGATAATACATTGCAGCAGGGCTACAGGGGGGTGCAGAAGGCAATAGCGATAGCTGAGACGCCTGAGCTAAGACGCCTTTTCTCCCTTGAGCACTGAGAGGACCGCCTTTGCAACACCTTCGGAGGACATGGGATTCTGGCCTGTTATGAACGTGCCATCCGTCACGACATAAGAAGTCCAGTCGTCGCCCTTCGAATAGATCCCATGCTGTTCCTTCAGCCGGTCTTCGGTCAAGAAGGTAACATATTTTTCCTTCTGAACGGCCTTCTCCTCGCTGTTGGAGAAACCTGTCAGCTGCGTGCACATTCCTCACAATCAGTCTAGTTCACGGCGTCCTTCTCAATGCATGACGAGATGTATACAACGAGGAGAAGGTTCATACAACTTCCCAACACATTGTTTGCTAGAAAATGGCATTTAGGATCCTCACAATGCTTGTTTTGGAATGCAGCAGGAAAAACCCAAGCTCTTTAGAACACGTGGGGAACGGGAAGGGCAAGCAGATGGCAATCAGCGTGTGCGCAAAACTTCCTTCATGGACCGATGCACATGTCCACAAGGGACGAGAAGGGGAACATGGAAGACTGCTTTTAAATCCATACAAAACAACGGTGGGCATGTACGTCTTCCAACTGCACCAACAAAGATAACCAACAAATAGCAAGGGTCACATCCAAGCGCGCACGCACTAACGCTCGCATGCACGATCAATCTCGCAGTCAGTCACCCTCCTATCTCCCCCCCCCCCTTCTTCCCCTCTCTCCCTCTCCCCTCTCTCTACCCGCCCCCCCCCCCCCAAACGGCTCGCTCGATCCCGCCCTCCCCCCTCCCTCCCTCCCTCCCCTCCCCTTCTCTCTCTCTCTCTCTCTCTCTCTCTCTCTCTCTCTCTCTCTCTCTCTCTCTCTCTCTCTCTCTCTCTCTCTCTCTGTCTCTCTCTCTCTCTCTCTCTCTCTCTCTCTCTCTCTCTCTCTCTCTCTCTCTCTCTCTCTCTCTCTCTCTCTCTCTCTCTCTCTCTCTCTCTCTCTCTCTCTCTCTCTCCCCCCCCCCTCCCTTCCCCCCTCTCTCCCCCTCCCTCCCTTCCCCCCCTCTCTCCCCCCTCTCTCTCCCCCCCCTCTCTCTCTCTCTCTTTCTCCCCCTCATTCCTCCCTCCCTCTCTCCCTCACACACACGCGCAGGCGCGCGCGCACAGCGGGAAACCCTCCCTTTCTCACACACATGTGCGCGCACTGCGGGGAATTATACGCCTGTCTGCGTGCATGGGTGCATGAGTTGTGGTGTGTGTGTGTGTGTGTGTGTGTGTGTGTGTGTGTGTGTGTGTGTGTGTGTTTGTGTGAGTGAGTGTGTGTGTGTGTGTGTGTGTGTGTGTGTGTGTGTGTGTGTGTGTGTGTGTGTGTGTGTGTGTGTGTGTGTGTGTGTGTGTGTGTGTGTGTGTGTGTGTGTGTGTGTGTGTGTGTGTGTGTGTGTGTGTTGTGTGTGTGTGTGTGTGTGTGTGTGTGTGTGTGTGTGTGTGTGTGTGTGTGTGTGTGGGGTTGGTTCAGCAAAGGATCTGTGAAGCTAACCTTCTTGCCCAGCACTAGAGGCTCTCCTTTTGTGTTTTTTGCTGACGTAAAAGCTGCTGGCCCGTGGCAGACTGAGCTGATCACTTTACCGGCCTCCTCAAACTTTTGCAACAGTGCTGCGAGCTCCGGACTGTTGGGACCATCTCCCACGATACCATGACCTCCAGGCACGTATATGGCATCGTAATCATCAATTGACTTCACGTCTTTGACCGGGACAGGGTTTTTAAAATCCTTTTGGGCGCTTTCTGCTCAAAACACAATGGCCATGCACTACTTAGTCGGGACGACGCACACATAGATAGTTACCTAACTCAATTTCAAAAAATAACAATAAATTTCGTTCTGATTCACTTCGTGAAAGTAGTAAACAGATTTGAGTATGCCGTAACCGCAGACTCAGAAGCCCAACGACAAGTTGGGGCCTTCGGCACAAGTTTTACACCATGAAGAATGTTCAAGATGAATGGATTGTATTATGTGTAATATCGCGGTACCAGCTGTCGTGCTTACCATCTTGAAGGAACTTGACGGTCGCCTCCCCCTTCATGTCTTGTTCCAAAGACGCATCGTCGACCGGGATCCTGTCTCCCACGGCTCCGATAACCACATCATACCCACTATCCTTCCAAATATAGTAGGGAGCTGCAAGCTCTTCAAGCCATAGCCCCGTTCGGAGGCCGTTAAGCTCATCGGCAGACGTCGAGACCGTCAGTATCTTACCGCCCATCCCAATAGGATTACCAAAACGATGATGTTGGATAGGAAATATAGAGATCTTAACAAAAAATGTGTCGTTTCTGCCAACTACAGGTGCATGTCTTGGTCATGAAGTTGGGTTTCAGGATGGTTGTCGGACCTGGTACATTTGGGACGATCACAGAAATCGTTCGAGGGTTCATTCGAGGCCCTGATTACACTGGACGAATAATGCCTGATTTGTAGTTAGAATATGCTATGCTGGTTTGCTAAGGGGATAACACGAACCCACAGGCATTCGAACAATAATCAGGAGCGCAATCAGGATGCAGGTCGCCGTCAAAACGATGCTTGCATATATGCATTGTTTCGTGGCCAAGCTCTTGAGGGGTCACACAAGGCTTCAACCTCCTGCTGTTTTCTGCTTGTAATCCTTCTCATCTTAACAGCACCGGCAATACTTAATAACACTATTGTTTGTTAGGGCCAGTGAGCGCCATTGTCAGCACAATCGTTCCCCAGTGGGATCTACTTTCAGTAGTGATCAGTCCCGCACGTGCGCAAAGGCTAGCAATGGCAGCACCACCAACGGAAGCAATACCAGCACGACCCGTATGCAAGATATATCTCCCAATGGATGTAATATTCCTTCCTTCCTTCCAAGACCCCTGTCTAGATTGTCTCAGCCGCTTGAAAAAATTATGTCAATGCTGTTATATAACAGCATTGAAAGGAAAACTCAAGTATATACATATTTAGTCCATGTCCCTGAAGGCATAAATGCCGTATTGCGGAAATAGGGACATGTCCACTTACTTTGGCACCCAACTGCTGCAGTAAGGCTTCTAGAAAATTATGCCTGGTGGATATGGAGTAGGTGTACAGGCATGGCCTCAATGAAATTGTTGGATTAGTCCCTATAATTTTTTAGAGGTTGTATAACAGTTGTACAACCTCTGGTTGCACATGTGCAAACATTGCGATATTGCAAACATTAATGGTATCCTGGTTGCACATGTGCAAACATATTGCAAACATTAATGGTATCCTTGGATGTGCAACCACTGCAATGGTATCCATGTGCAACCTCTGCAATGGCATCCAACTGCTGCAGTAAGGCTTCTAGAAAATTATGCCTGGTGGATATGGAGTAGGTGTACAGGCATGGCCTCAATGAAATTGTTGGATTAGTCCCCATATTTCTTTAGAGGTTGTATAACGTTGTACAACCACTGCTTGCACATGTGCAACCACTGCAATGGTATCCTTGGCTAGTTAACTCCCCACCAGACCGCATACAGCACAGTGCGACCCAGACCGCATACACCACGTGGTAGGCCTTGTTTTCCAAGCTGCCAGGCTAAAAACAACCTACCATCTGGATGTATCCTATATATAGGATACCTATCGGCCTCCCATATGAGATTGATAGGCATCGTTTTCAAATGGCAGGTTGCTTAGTCAAGGGTTTTAATATTAATCTTATTACAACAAAGATTATAATCTACGAACTAGGAACAGGGCCGACCATTGTGTTATGTGCCTTGCCAGGTGTCAGGTCGCGATGTGGCAGGTATCATGATAGCGTGAAGACGTCTAGATAGCAGGCTTATGAAGTTAGGTTGCATTTGCTGTATTTCTGAGCACAACAACCGGCATTAGAGTTCAAAATGCCGTAGCATATGGGTGGGCTGTAGCTAACTGAAAAGGGTTGTGGGGTTGAACGTTGCAAACGTGAATGTTGCATTGTCAATTGAGGCACCTCAACCCGCTGGCGTACATCTCTTAACACCCATGACCCTCGGCTCCACCTCAGGAAGACTCTTGTATCAATGACATAGGTAAACATCAATACAAAAAGCGTCATGATGCTCGTTGTGCTCGCCTCGAAGAATTTGGGAGGTATAGTGCCAATATCTTGGGTTTCAGAGTGGTATTTGCTCTAAACGGCCCTTCAATGTCAGGGGGAGTTCGTTGCAATGGGCTGCAAGTTGTAGCCCACACATGCAACCTTGGATTGGCAATTTGGGAGCTTGCACAAGTGGTTCGTGGTTGACCAATAACCCACAAACCTCTAGTCACACCTTAGTGTGGCACAGAAAGGACAGTTGTGTCCGGGTCGGCGTGGCCCACGTGAAAACGCCGGAGGACGCCGCCTGGGCGTAAATCATGCGAAGTGGCTATCACATGGCCCACGTGAAAAGCGAGATTTCCTGGGGCTCGTCAGCTATTGGTCGGTCTCAGACTTTTGAAACATTCGAACTCTCGAACCTTTTCATAACGCCGTCTACGCAGCAAACAACGACATGATGTTAGCTCGCAGCACAGTTGCAGTGCAGTCATGTGTAGCTAGTCCTGTTGCGCTCTTTGGGAGCAGGACCTCGCGTGTCACCCAGTCCTTCCCGGCGGGGGCACTGTCGCGGAGACCGCGTTCGACAAGGCCGCAAGCTAGAAGGCTTACATGCATGTCTCTTCAACCTTTTGGTGATTTATCATTAGTTTTACCATCTTTTGCGCCGATCTTGGCACGTGCTGTTACAGGTTCGCCCACTTTGGGTTAACCTATGTGCCTGTGGTAGGCTTCGGTGCGTACCGCGATCTGTTTTGAGATTCTCCCCTTATGGTGGGTATTTTACGCTACGGAGAACGTTATTGATATACAGGCAAAAAATTGTATGATGTGTCCATGCTGACGTGTTATGGAAGTGGCTATTGAGGAACCACGTGTGTCATTTGGTTAAGCTGCCTTTTGCAAACGTACGGTCTGTATGACGATGTTTTGCAGGTGGAGTGCTCATTTACACGGTTCTCAACTGGGTGCACTACAGAAGGATACGACGCGAGGTGAGACACATAAGTGGCGGATACGGGACCAAGTCTGCACCTATTGTTGTACACGATTTCGTTTTGTTTCTCTGTGCTTGAATATATTTAACTGAGCTATGGCCGTTGTGTCTAACACTGATCGGTTCCTGCTTGTCAGACGGAGCAATACATCGAGGACAACGAGCAAGTCGAGATGGACCGCAAGAAGAAACTTGATCGGCTCAACGGAAAGAATCTGGAAAATGATCAGAGTGATCAGTGAGTGGAGCAGATTGTATTTGCTTGATAAGCGTGGTATCGCACAACCTTCTGCCCAGAAGTATGTGCAGCCAATGCAGAGCCAAAGTAAAGGATCCTGGTGTCCATCCTTTGAATTGTAGGCAAGTCTGGTGATTGAAACTTGCAGCCAATGTTTTCCAGTCTGCAATGAGGTCTTATTAAGTTGCCTAACCTGGATATGAGGTGGCCTCAGTGGTTTATTTTTCACAAGCTCAGGGCATGAAATGTGCGTCGTGATAAACTAAAATACAGCCGAAGGCGGTGGAACACTTCTGTATGTGGGTATTAGTGCAAGAAAGGCATTGCTTACTGTAAAAGTGTCTGGGTCCCCGGGGATGGTCCTTGCTGCTTGTGGGGCCGTTGGTTTTCTGTACAATTATTATCGAGCTTATTTCATGGCATTTAAATGGCATTGCTGCAGATATAAAACAGCTTTACCATTTGACAATTCAAATGCTGGCCCATAACGTATGCCGGCATAGTATTGCCGCGGCAGGAAAGAACTATGTCAGTTGAGTTTATACACAACCTCAGCCATGTATTATAAGGAAAACAGTGCTGCATCAAAGATTTCGGGGCAATGTGGTAATAGATGTGCTTGTTCAGCCTCTTTTTGTATAGTATTCTGTATTTTAGCCTGGAAATGTATGCAAATACTGTAATCTATGGATTGTGCGGCCAACTTTCAGACTGGCCTATGTACGGACCAGTTGGGACTTGTAGTGGGGGTAAACGAGGTTGTTGGTCATAGCATTGTTTGCTTGTTGATCACCCCACAACAATTGCTTGTAAACAAGGAAGCAGCAGAACTCCTGATGGTGGGCGCGGAAGCCCGTGGCTGCAAATTCATTCGCTCTCCCCCTCGTGTTTTTGGCTACACCACCTTTTGTCTCGGGCCCTTAAATTCCACGTACCCGCATGCAAGATTTCTGGTGTGCGGTTAGGATAGGCTTCACTCTTTGACTCTAAATTCATTTGTCTTTGAGACGGAGAGTTCTCAAGATTTGCAACAATCTGCTGTTCATGTGTGCCGCCTGCTTGCAAAGCCATAGGCGTAACTTATGCTCCCAAGACCGTTCAAAAATGCTGTTATTGAAGCCCACGACCCCCAAATTTTTTCATAAAACTCGCATAACTCATTCAAAGCGCACCACTCACTTCATATCTTTTTGGATGCAAGGCTACAAATGTTGAGTGCAGTCGTATCGTTGTGTTATTGATCAGTATGGAGCACTTTCCCTGCGGTCGCATATTCCTCACCGAAAAGTCTGGCCATTAACGGGCTGACGGTAGCCCTACAGTTATCACTTTTACCGTGTGATTGAAGCAAGCACAAACCTGCAGACCTGTCTAGACCGGGAGACATTTAGGAAGCCCAATAGCAGTCCCAATGGGCATATTGTGACACTTTCACGATCATGTTCCATTTGGTGTGGAAGCTACGTTTTTCAAGCAAGGACAATCTCTGCTGATGAGGCACATTGGTATGTGGCATACTTCTGGCCCACCAGGATATGCTGCACTTTTTATTCTAAATTACTGGCATAGGTTATGTCAGACTCAACCCTCCGTATCAGTGTGCACACCAAAACATCAGACGACAGCTTGTCCAGGCTTCCTTGGACCGTCTTGCAGTTCCAACCCTTGGGGCTTCACGAAATAGCTATATTAGTATAACAACCATGTGTAGGCCCGGATACCTGCATCAAGTAGGAGCAGTAGTTGCGCTGACTCCCAGCCATATCCAAAAACGCACATACAGTGAAGTCGCCACTTCCGCGATAATTATCAGCAAGAGGGGGCCCGCCAAGCATACGCATGTAATATTGTAAAAGCTCCTTAATTTAAAACCAGTGCAGCGCTACAGATGCCATGACCTCACGGTTCTTGACATTGCGTCTTGAGAGAACATTTCTACTGCCTGTGAGAGGGCTGTGACATTCCCACAGGTTAGCTACCTTCCATGCCATGCAGACTCCTGAGACATTTACCTCGAAAACATGTTCTACATACCATGGGACTGGCCATCAATACAAAACTTGCTGGCACTGCCCAGTACCTTGCAAAGTGTTAGCAACACTCCTGATCAGGTTTCTGTGGCCATGATAGAATCCAAAGCGACTATTGAGGTTCCAGTGTCCTGTATTTCACTGGGCAACCTCCAGCAAAGCTCTACAACCAGCTTCACCCATCCGTCGCCAGTAGGTTTGCCTGCAACCTCGTTTTGGATTCAGACCGTCAGTTACAACCAGAGTAACGCAGGGCCTGTTCTGTATTGCTCTGATTAAGGCGTTGTGCGCTCGCACACCCGAGTAGAAGATAATCGCGCTTGTGCTGTAACGCACTTGAAACCCGCACACACAATCCCTCCATTATGAATTGAGCGTTGATAGCCCCCTCCCCCCGCCCCCACCGCGTTCCTCTCCCAAGGGGAAGAAACCCTGATAAAAAGAAGCCGCGTCCAGTGCTCTAGATAGATCGTTAGAGCTTTGTAGCTAAAAACGTGCATGCCATGTAGCGGTGATCGCATACGCTCGGACTCTTGGAGCTGTTTTGTCCCTGCACATAGAGCGTTTGTTTTCTTCCCGCAGATGAATCCATCAATGCTTCATCAATGCCCTCATGCTTCGTAACTCCATCAATGTTACGAAGCCTCCAACCGCAACAGTACAGAACCAGTTACGCTTCCTGTAGGTCGGTAACCTTAAGATGAGATCAGTCAGAGCAGTGCAGCAAAATCAACTGAATCGAAAGAAACATGCCTGGCCGTACATACGGATGAACATCATACCCGGCAGCCCTCTTCAGGGGCTTACGTAAGGGTTTACCCTACATCCAAAATGGAACCTGAACATATGGCATTGGCCAACAATGAGCGCTGACTCATTCAAAGGCTGACTCACTGTGCCAAGAGGCCCTGGCCAAAAAAGTGCCTTTCAGCACTGTTTGACCAGAGCATGATTGCAGAGCGAGTTCGCTACAATGATAAGGAAGCAGGGTACAGTACACACGGAGTGCCCTTGAAAACATAAAGGCATGAACGACAGTTAAGCTCAAAGGAGGACTTTCCGTAACACAAAATGGGAGCACATTCAACAGAATCACAAGAAACTGCGCGCATTTCTAGACTGGGAGTGTCAAAAGTCGCAACACGAGCCTCTGCTACCACTCCAAGCACTGGAAGGACAGGATCCCCAGCCTCAGTTGTCTAAGCAACCCAAAAGTCACGCTGCTCCCATGCATACCAAAACAAACGAAATCCCAAACCAGCCATACAGAAGTGTGCGAAGAGTTTCTAAAAGATATCA
>KV908367.1:578023-580523 GCA_002005505.1 Botryococcus braunii
CAAACTTTATCCCCTTTCATTGCATTACGGTTGTCAGCCTGTCTCCGATTCCCAGTGCTTCCTTGAAAAGCTACCAGGTCGGAAGGAAGCCCTTCTTTCCCACCTGGTAACGTTCCCAAGGATGATTTCTGGCAGGAGCAGGGCAGGAGGGCGGAGGAGGGAGGGAAGGAGGCTCACCATGATTTCAGCAGCGCCGATAATAAAGTACTGGGGGACCAGCCAGAAGACGCTGACGGGGACATCACTGGTGTCCCAGAGACCGTGCTCCCTCACCACTTTGAGACGTGCTGCCTCCACTATGGCTGCCAGCACCATGCTGCCTGTAGATATCTGCTCACCACGCCCCCACCCTCTGGTTTGGGCCTCCTGAAACGCACAGACGAACGATGACAACAACGCCGCCATCGACGGCGGCAACAATTCCCGCGTGTGCCAGGTCATGCACACTTTACACTTTTTCTAAGACCCGCGAATACGATGACGACGCCATCAACACAGCAGATGGTGACCAACTTGCGTTGCAATCGCCATTGGAACGCCTATGAGTCAGAGCAGGGAGGCTGTAAACAACAAGAAACAAAGCCAGCCACAAACACAAAACAGTAATTGTAACATAGTACCTTGCTGGCAAGAATAATTCCCCGTAATACCCCGTGGGTTGCTTCAGGACGTATTGTATTCGCAACTGCAATTGACGAGTACTTCGGGCAATGGTCTGTCCTCTTTTGGAAGCCAGATTTGTACTTGGTTTTTGGGAGGAAACTCTGGAAATACTCCGTCTGCAGATGAGTGGGGAAGGGGCGCGCACAACAAGGCCCCAGCCAATGCGTTGGAGGTAGGTGATGCGGATTCCTCGCTTGGCCAGAAGGGGGACCAGAATCAGATCGTAGACAGGGACCAGTAATATGATGGCCAGCGTGTCAAACAGGTTGAGCGTGGCTGATGTGATGCGAACGTGGGGCCCCATCCGCAAGTCCATGTACATGCCTGCCCCAGCCCCGCCACCCACCTTCTCAGCTAACCTCCAACCTGCCATTGCTTGAACCTTGACAGGTTCATGTGATCAAACTCTCTCTCCCCCCCCCTTTCTCTCTCTGTGTCTCTCTCTCCCCCCCCTCTCTCTCACTGTATGTGTGTGCGCGTGCGTGTGTGTGTGTGTGTGTGTGTGTGTGTGGCGCGCGCGCGGTGTGTGTGGAGAGAGGGGGGGGGAGAGGGAGAGGGAGAGTGACATAGAGAAGGGGGGAGATCGTGTGTGTGTGTGTGAGTGTGCGTGTGTGTGTGTGTGTGTGTGTGTGTGTGTGTGGTGTGTGTGTGGTGTGTGTGTGTGGTGTGTGTGAGATTGAGAGAGAGGGGGGGGGGCGGGGGGGATTGAGGGAGAGAGGGAGGGAGGGAGAGAGAGAGAGGGAGGGAGGGGGGGGGAGAGAGGGAGAGAGAGAGAGAGAGAGAGAGAGAGAGAGAGAGAGAGAGAGAGAGAGAGAGAGAGAGAGAGAGAGAGAGAGAAGAGAGAGAGAGAGAGAGAGAGGGGGGGGGGGGGGGGAGGGAGGGAGGGGGGGGGGAGAGAGAGAGAGAGAGAGAGAGAGAGAGAGAGAAGAGAAGAGGAGAGAGAGAGAGAGAGAGAGAGAGAGAGAGAGAGAGAGAGAGAGAGAGAGAGAGAGAGAACGAGAACGCCTGCCCAACTATGTGTGGGACAGAAAACCAACAACCAGCAGGAAACCATTAGGAAGGATCTATAACAGGGCACGCTCAAGGGACTACCCAAAATGCAGGCCCTCTCAAGGACGAGAACAGCATACCCTGCTCTACGAAGAGCGTGCTCATCTGGGCGTAGATGGTGTTGAACATGATGGTGGCGATGATGATGGGCAGGAAGCTGAACATGCGCTTCGTTTCCTCCACGCCCGTCACCGTGAACAGCCAGCGCTCTTGTCCAGGGGAACCCACTTCCCTACTTACAGCGGCCTTATCCAACCACCTGACCCCACCCCCCCCCCCCCCCCGGCCACCAACAGTTGGCCCCTTTTCACATGTTGAACCCTCTGGCCCTTCTCCATCACCAAAACCTGTGCTCCCCTCTGGTTGTTACGTCTCTTACGAGTACTGGCATGGCCGCCTCTTCTCTCTCTCTCTCTCTCTCTCTCTCTCTCTCTCTCTCTCTCTCTCTCTCTCTCTCTCTCTCTCTCTCTCTCTCTCTCTCTCTCTCTCTCTCTCTCTCTCTCTCTCTCTCTCTCGTTCTCTCCCCCCCCCGGGATATCTCCCACAGCCCCCTCCCCCTTCACCTCCCCCAACTCGCACGTGCGCGCGCACGCGCACACACACACACACACACACACACACACACACACACACACACACACACACACAGATGCACGCACGCAGCAACACGTGAACCCTCACTCACATATGGACCCAGACACACTGACAGGCAACGAAAGGCATGGACGTAGGGGGGGGGAGGAGACTTGTGTCGTACCGGGCATAGTCGGTATGAGCCAGCTTCTGG
>KV908367.1:583023-585523 GCA_002005505.1 Botryococcus braunii
ACACACACGCGCGCGCGCGCGCGCGCACGTAGAGGTGGGGCAAGGATTTGGAAGTGGGACTCGCCAGGGCGCCCAGGTTGATGGACCAGTAGAACCAGTTGAAGAAGGCACTCTTCTGCTTCTCTTCCTTCGGGTCCTCTTCATTGAACTGGCAGCCCACCCACACATTCACACCTCTATTCTGTCTGAACTGAAGCTCACAGAGCTGAGTCAAAGCATTGCAGCATTTTCACCACATTTGGTCTAGGTTCGCAGAATTTTGTTGCAGTATTTGGTCTAAAGTGATACAGAAAGGAAGAGAAAGGGGGACTTTGTCCTCGATTAAGGCTCTAATTTAGTCTTAATCATCAGAAGCCTCCCAGGGCCGGAGGCCCCAGATAACCATGGGGACCGTCACATGACAAGGTGAACAGTCCTCAGCATGTACATATGCAAGAACACACCCCCAATTCAAGCCCATCGGCCCTTCAGACTTTGTACCACATCCTGAAGCCCATGTGGGTAGTATCGTTACCATGGGGAGAGAGCAAGGGACTGTGGCTGCACACAGTGAGAGGTTGGTATCCCCCAAGGGCCCTCTGCTCAACATGGGGTTAGAGATAGGTGCCCCAGAGTGGTACCCCTGGGGAGAGGGGGCTGCGGCCGGGCATTGCAGCCAGTGTGTGGAGTAGTTACCTGATCTGCACCAAAGGTACTGACGCAGGGCTTGATGCCCCCTGTGCCAAGGGCCATGATGTACAACATGGAGACAAAGAAGGGGACGTTCTTGAGGGCTGCAATTCCGCTTGACAGCACCAGCCCCACGAGGCCCTGCCCCTCACATGCGCATCAGCAGGCATCCTCGGATCGACACTTGGTCATTCCTTCACCATGTCACGCAGAGTTCAGAGTTTGCTTCTCACGCTTATCTTTGGGAGTGTACCTCCTGCCCGAACATCGGCTTACCCTCTCTCCGCTCCTCTCCGTGTATGTGTGTGTGTGTGTGTGTGTGTGTGTGTGTGTGTGTGTGTGTGTGTGTGTGTGTGTGTGTGTGTGCGCGCGTGTGCGAGCGCGTGCGAGCGAGAGGGAGAGAGGGGGGGTGAAGGGAGAAATAAAGGATTGGGGGGGGGAGTGCATGTGTGAGGGGAAGAGGAAATAGAGGCGAACTGTGGGGAACCGAGCAGTAGGAGGCATTTGGGCACAGGGCCAAGAGACTGGTTGGGGAAAGGGCACTCAAGGAATATGAGGAGGGGGGGGGAGAAAAGGGGAGAGGGATAGACGGCGAACTGGGAAGGGGGCTCGAGGAAAGTGGGGTGGGGTTGGCATGAGGGAGGGGCGGGAGGGGGGCAGGGGGGGAGGGAGAGAGAGGGAGAGAGGGAGAGAGGAGGGAGGGAGAGAGAGAGAGAGAGAGAGAGAGAGAGAGAGAGAGAGAGAGAGAGAGAGAGAGAGAGAGAGAGAAGAGAGAGAAGAGAGAGAGAGAGAGAGAGAGAGAGAGAGAGAGAGAGAGAGAGAGAGGAGAGAGAGAGAGAGAGAGAGAGAGAGAGAGAGAGAGAGAGAGGAGAGAGAGAGAGAGAGAGAGAGAGAGAGAGAGAGAGAGAGAGAGGGGGGAGGGGAGGGAGGGGGGGAGAGAAAATATGATGATATTGACGAAAAAGCAATGATGATGGTAATGATACTGAGGATGCTGACGGCAGTGACAATGACAAATTATGAGATGCAACTTAATGGCAAGAGATGGACCCAGACAGATTGGGGGCATGGGATGAGAAAAAACCTACAATGAGGTAGATGATGGAGAACACGATGATTGTTACGTAACGACCCCAGTGCGCATCTGCAATGTAGGCCCCCACGAGGGGAAGCAGGTAGACTGTTCCATTCCAGTTGGTCACCATATTAGCAGCATCAGCATTGCCATAGCCCAATTGCGTGATCATGAACTCCACCAGGTTTGTGGACACACTGACATCCCCAAATAACTCCATTGATGCGAAAGGACTCTTACAACGTCAAATTGCTGCCGCGCTGGGCAAGCTTGGCTTGGATGGGGCTTGTGTTGAGGTTCAGTAGACCCAACATGTGCGGGACAAAGATTAGATGCAGGATAAAAGGTGGAAATGATGCAGATGGTGCTTGCCAAATTTGGCATATTAACATCAGCAGGGGTTGTCTCCAAAAGATGGGAGCTTCACAGCTGCCCCCTGTTCCTCTCAATGTCAAAAAATAATTGGGCAGACACAGCCTTGCTAATACTGCCATGCATGACATGGGTACAGCAAAATGGTTCTTTGCATGGTTCATGACACAAAGCACCTGATAGCCCTATGATGGACTTGCAAACATCTTCAGGAAAGGCAAATAAGGGGAAGTGCAGATACAGGACAGTAAAGCGTCGGTAGATCTACAAATGGTCCTGATAAGAACTAAGGCATACCTGTAAAATGCCAGCCGTTCACAAAACTCGTTCACTGCAGTCCCACCCCACACGAATGGTTGTAAGGTTTAAGTAAATTGCAGTCCA
>KV908367.1:590523-603023 GCA_002005505.1 Botryococcus braunii
GGCTTCGGATTTGTGACGTATGCCGATCCTGCCAACGCCACTCAGTTCTTGGAGGTATGAAGCTTTAATTTTTTGTTTGCTCATCTTTTATCTTGTCACTGCATATGACTTTCCTCGCTGCTTACATTGTTAGGGGTCTTCCTTTCTTGCTGTTCGTGGACAGTGTTTCTTTTTATTTTGTAGACGATTTTGTTGGTGATTTGTGCTTGTACCCTTGCCCTTCCTGCAGGTCGTAATTCATAAGTCTTGCATGGGTGTGGCGTAGTTGTGAATGCCTTAATGGATCCGATTGGATAGTTAATGTTTGTCGATGTCTGTGTATATTGTGCGCACGTTACTTTGAAAACATAAGACCCCCTAGCATGCTTTCCACCACAGGTTGCAATGTTTTGTCCCTGTACTTGCGCAGTAATTAAGTTTGGGTGTTGCAGACTCGGGAACATATCATTGATGGAAAGAAGGTTGAAGCTAAGCCTGCAGTTCCCAAGGCCGGGCAGCAGGGCAACCGCAAACTCTTTGTTGGTGGCACGGTAAGGGTGTCAACTCGGTGATTCTATCAAGGTAATTATTGAGTTGGGGTTGGATTCTTCTAACTGGCCGTGAGACTTGCCACAGGGAGAGATCCAAGATGATGAGTTTAAGACCTATTTCGACCAGTTTGGTGAGATAGAGGACTGTGTGGTATGTTCCCTACCATCGGATTTGTCAAGCATTGGTGGATTTCAGAGTGTTTCGACAGGATAGATGTAGCAGTGCTGGGTTAATTGGGCTCTGCTGGTGACTAGGTTCTTCGGAAGCCGGATGGCGGTTCTCGTGGATTTGGGTTTGTCACATACAGAGATGATGTTGCCGTTGAGAAGGTGCTGTCAATGCAGCACAACATCAATGGCCGTCTCGTGGAGATTAAGCGAGCTGTGAAGAAGGTTAGACATGATTCATTTCCTGCTGATCATCTTTTCAGCCTATTGCACTGGTCCTTCAGCATGCGGCAATGTACGGACTGCTTGTTCTGCTGGTGTCCTCGAAGGTCTTGATTGATGTGATCGCCATTCTGTGAAGGAGTGTGCCAAGAGTACCTGTGTTGACTGTCCCTGTTTGTTGCGGCAGGAGGAAATGACCCAAGGCGCTGTGGGCGGCTATGGTGGTGGCTATGTGGGGGGTGCTGGTGGACCCATGCGCAATGGCAAGCAGCCTGACTGGACTTGCCCGGAGCCTAATTGCCAGAATAGGAACTTTGGGTGGCGAGAGGTTTGCAACCGATGCCAGGTGAGAAAAGTCACAGCCCAGCCCAGTAAATTTTGCGTGCGATCTGTTGGCTTTTTGATATTTACTGGCTGTGACTTCAAGTTGCATGGGAGACCCCAACAGCTACGAAGTCTGTATGGTTTCTTGGATCTGCTGGTTGGCTCATGCTAGAAGAGTTTTGTTGGATACTCGATATCAGGTGCACTCTGTGATCTCGAGTACCTTGTATTAAGCACAAGGTAACGTTTGGGGAAGTATCTTGTTGAAAAGCTCTGAATCTGTGTGCTTGATGAAGTAGGTTTGCTGTGTGTCTCCATTACATGTATCAAAAGCACACCAGGGCTAACAAAGGTGTTGTTGCTTTGCTTGCAGGCACCCAAGCCTGACCACTTAAAGCCTGCGGGCTATGGCCGTGGAGGTGGCTATGACCAGGCCTTTGGGGCTGGAGTGCCCATGCAGGGGTATGGCATGGGGGCCATGCCGATGGGGGGTATGGGTGTGATGCCACAGATGGGAATGGCTATGGGCGGAATGGGCGGCTATGGCATGGCAATGCCGCAGGCAGGCATGGCCGCTGGCATGGGGGGTGGCATGGGCTATGGCGGAGCCCAGGGTGGGTTTTCTGGAGGAGCAGGGTATGGGCGAGGTGCTGGTGGCGGCGGCCGCGGGCAACATGGTCGCTATCGCCCATATTGAATTGGTAACACCCTTTCCCTTCCCTGTTGTGTTTGCAAAGCTGTTGCCATTTGCTATATTCCTCTGTTGTCAAATCAAGATACTAAGGGGTTAGTGTCTACATTCAGGCTGAGCCAGGTGCGAGTTTTGACAGTAGGCTTTGTCATGGAGAAGATGCAAACTGCACTTGGTGTGTAAAGGCTGGGCATGAGTTAGTGCGTGTGTGCGTGTGTGTGTGCGTGTTTTCGTCTTAAGCAAGGAAAGGCAGGGGTTTCTAACGAGTTATGGGAGGGAGGGCACTGAGTGTGCCCTGGGTACATCATTTTGCAGGCACGCCTAGGGTTCCTAGCTGCTAGAAGACTGCTGGCTCTTGGGGTGTAGACGCCAGTGTTTGTCTAGCTGAGACGGTTTGCGGTCACACCACGGTGTCGCTCGTGCGTTGGGACCCAGAAGTGAGGGGTTGAGGTCAAGGGATCCCGCAGTGGCAGCCAGTTGACGTCTCAGTAGGCAAAAGATCGACCAGGCATTGGGAGTTGTGGAGCGTAAGGCATGGCGTCCAGGCCAGATCAGTCAATGCTGCGTCATGATGTGAGAAGACTTCGGGCAGGCTTTCTCGTGAGGCTTGGTGAGGCGCCACCAGTCCATGGAAGTAAGTTGAGGCTGAGAAAGAGTAGCTGCTTGTTGCACAGTGTTCCTCACGAGGGGTATACAAGCTAAGTTGATCTGATACCAAGTCTGCTTTTTTCGGTTTTCGAGGAAAGCTGATTTATTTGTGAGGCTAGGAGCTCTTGCATTACTTCAGAATGCTAGAGCCCTAAGAATGCGACAGCATGGCAACTTCACAATTGACCTTTTCGCAGGGAACAGTAATCAATGGCCCTTTCATGCTCACATTTGTTATTTGACATTTCATCCCTTGCATTTTGCCAATCCCTGCTATCATCTCCTTCACTGTGTGCTTTCTTGTGTATGGTCCTGCGACTCGAAAATGTAAGGTTGTGTACATGGAAGTAAGCTCCACGTTGGAGAGAAGGGAGCAGTCATGCCCATTATATTTTGTTTGGGTTTTGAACGTGCTTTGAGCCAGAAGGGTTGCTGTTATGTTAGATGTGTTGTGTAGACATCTAGTCATGCAGACGTATTATGGGTGGTGAATACGGCTGGGATATGGCTGGGATGCGGCTGGGCAACTTGGTTGGCTGGTTGAACATATGTAATATTCTGGTTAATGGTGACTTAATGTGTAAACAGTCAGGGAAACCTTTCTAGTATCGCCAGGTGGTCCTGCAGCCCCCCCCCCCCCCTTGATTTGTCGGAGTATGGCAAAGTGAGAGACTGCTTTCTGTGGGTCAGCTTAAGTGCAAAGTTTGGGGTGTTACAAAGTATATCGGGTATTCAGTTTCTTGTCATTGGTTTGAATGGTGGTATTGTTCCTCATGGTTACATTCTTTCCCAGGCAACCCTGTGTGTGACCAGGGGGCATAGAGTTGTGACGGGGCTTTTGAAAGGGGTTGGCAAGAATGGGAGGGTTTTTAGGGGTATTGGCCCTGATTCTGAGGTATAATTCTACTGTGATTGGTTGAGAATTTGGATGTTTTGTTTCCTGTTGTGTTGTTATCGACCAAGGTTGTGCCTGTTGGAGACAATGTGACGTAGTGGCTGTATATAACAGGATGCTTGCTTACAGCACTGTGGTGGGATTGATGAGATGAGAGGTCGAGCATAGAGTTTGGAAGAGCAGAGCAGGTTATGGTCCACAATGGTAGCATATATATTCAAGTGTGTTCGTAACAGCTCACCCCCTGTTCTCCTTCTGGCATCTGGACTAGTGGGCTACATGCTGCTGCTAAATTTACGAGTCACCAACTTTGATCTTGATTATAGATTTATCCCCCCCCCCCCCTCCTCCACACCCGGACAGCTGCGTATGAAGTTTAGCATGCAGTGCCACTGTTGTCCTTTTTGTAATAGTGGTTCCTATATGTCATAAACTTTCCTAACTGTTGTAGTGCGAGTAGGATAACATATCGAAGTGAACGCGTGCCCAGCATGTGGCTAGGTTGGGATCTGCAGATCAGTAAGCTTATTCTTGCCATAGGTGACCTCAGGTCTTTTCAACGTGGTAAGAGGTTTAAATGGAGTTTCCAAGGGGCGTTCCTCAGCTGAAAAGCGTCCCAGCAAGTATATACCTGCAATTCTCGATATCTGTTCCCGCCAAGCCCAAAACGGGGTACAGCCCCAAGAGAACCTGTCCACCTGAACTGTGTGGTGTGAAGCACAAAACAGGTTGCTGAAATGCACAAAGTCAATGGCCGGGGAAATTTTACAGGATAAGATATTAAGATTACAACGTTCAAACTGTCCTGTGCCCAGACTTGGAGTAGATATGTTTCACTTTCGTTTATATTTGATTCCTATAAAATTGCATTGGAAATTGAATGGCTTTGCGGCTCTGATCTGTGCCGCAGTGCCACAGTCTAGATGCCCCGATATCGTCTGTCACACCTGCGCACTGACACAAAATTTCTAATGGGGTCCGGTTGGCCATGTATTCTATGTTTCTCAATTGTCCAACCAAAGTCCGAGTTGTAAAGACAGTAGGCAACGTCTCCTCGCAAGGTGTTTTGAGAGGCTACTGGAGAAGTCTTCGAAGCTGGTCGGTATTAGTAATGCAGAGGGCATTTGCTGGTGCAATTTGCATGACAGCGGACACGCACGGTTGAGCGTCGTCAGGGATGTGCATGTATGAGCCAAATTCATTCTCAGAAGTGTATAAAGCGATATCCACGGTCAAGATAGCGCGAATCCCAGTGGTGGCGCTCCAGGGTAGTACCTCGTGAGTCTTTGCCGAGAGGGGTGAGGTTCAGCCCCGCATGGTCATATGTTGGGGCCATTGAGGAATAGCTTTAAATAAAACCCATGTAAGAATCCACCAGTCAAAAGTCCGTGACGGTTTGCCCTGCCAATCGTGCCATCTTCTTGGGGTGAATGGGTGTCCAATCGCTTCTTCTGCCAAGCCTGGTGTATGCTATTCGGCTGATCGGTATTTTGCACGCTACTGGGGGGCTATTCGCCCACTATTTGGGAAGAGCATCAACCCATTGCGTTTACATGCGAACTTAACAGCCCCTGTTATCAAATGGCAACAAAGTCATCATTTTCGTCTCTTAAGTAACCCTTTTCATGAATATCTTCAGCAGGGCTGTGGGAAGGCACTCGCCTCTTCCATGCTGGCAAATCAGAGGGGTACGGCTACTATGCACCTCTTTGTTTGCTAGACATGCACATCTGACTGTTCTGCCTTTGTTCTCATCGGCGTTTGTTCCACAGGTTACTATCAGGGTCTGAGAGGATGGCGCCTAAATTCAACTCTCCCAGTTTAAAACTATTTGAAGCGAATTATATCTAAGCTGTAGACCATGTGCGGTACTGTCATAGTGGAAGTGAAACCGGAAGGTGGAACTTGGCGATGACAGTCCCCTGGGAGCCACCAGACGATGGGTAGGGTGGGGGGAGGGGTCATGCAAGCCCACGCGAGAGAGGAGAGATAGAGAAGGGGGGAGTGGAGGAAGGAAGTAGACGTGACAAGAGGGAAAGGGACGTGGGGAGTACATCGGGGAAGGGAAGGGATGTATGTTTGGAAGATTTGTTCCCTGTAAACCAGCAACCCACCGAGCAGTGGCAATGACGCAGTGTACCAATGGTACTACCATGTGACAACTGATGCAGGGTGAAGAAAAGGAATGATTGCAAGCATCTGTAGTAACATGGCGGAGGCTTGTAAGCTATCCACATGAACGTCGACCTGAGCAATATACCGAAGCATCCAAGTCTTTGCATCATGCAGCAGTAGAGAAATTGACGTTTCCCTTCACTCATGAGAGGTTTCTTTTTTTCGAACCAACAAGGTTGGGAATGATCTCATCATCGATTACTCTGGCGAAGGGTTGGCATGGTTTCCCTGAGAGGGGACGGAAAAATGGAGATGATGTTTGTTTTCAGGCAGGATTTTGTGAGGTGAGGGATCGCCTTGTGCTAACGTCGTCCATTGTGGGTAAATGTACATAAGCTACTATGTTCGGGTGGGTAACACAATACGTTCAGCCTGTGTGTGTGTGTGTGTGTGTGTGTGTGTGTGTGTGTGTCTGTGTGTCTGTGTGTCTGTGTGTGTGTGTGTGTCGATACATTTATTTTCATTTCCTCTCTCTTTCTCCCTCCCCCCTTTTCAAAACCCCCCCCCCCTCCCTCGCGCTCTCTCTTTCCCTCTCATTATCACCTCTAATATTTGGCCCCTAGATTCTGCGTCCCTGCATGACGGATTTATGGTATGAGGTTAGGATAGGCTTCAGTCTCAATTTTAAATACGTTCAGCCCATGTGGCAGCTTGCCAGCCTGAAAACCTCCTTTTGTCTCCAAAGGAGGGCTGGGAGGGGAAAAGAAGGGGGGCGGGGGAGGGTTCAAACACCCGGGTGCTTGGAAGAGCGACACTGCTCACATGACATGTTTTCCCACCAAAGTCTCCGACTTAAACGTACAGAAGTAACACTCACCGTTTCCTTCGCCACTACAATGGTTAGACATGCAAGTTTAAGTAGTTTGCAACGTCGTCCAACCTGTGAGTAGATATGCAGCGAGCTTAAAGTGAGAAATTGTTTACAAGTGCATGCGAGCTGTGTAGCAATACGCAGCGAGCAGAAAGGTCGCCATGCCGGGTGATATGGCATCCAGCAGGTCATGTCGATTGGGAACCTTGCACATCTTTTCAGATAGATGCGTAATTTGTCCGTTTAGCACATGAGAGATTGTAGATTCTGTAAATGGCTAACTCTGGATGGTACTGCTCTTGGACCTCTTCCGCTAACGTCACTGACCCCACGACACTGTTGTCTGTCTGTGGGTGCTTGATATAGTTATAATTGGAAGTCACATACTGCATGCTCAATGATCACCCTCCAGAGTAATCGCATTTTTCATCCTTTGCCAAGCCTGACATCAAGAAGCGAGAAGGTTGTGGTTTTTGCAAGATCAAGAGAGTCCTTGCAGTCGTGCGCTGTAGATGTGATGGGGGGGGGGGGGGGGCCAATAGGGGCATTTTCCTTTTCTTCTTCTTCCCTTACCCTTTCTTTTTTTTTTTTTTTTTTTTTTTTTTTTTTTTTTTTGGTGGGGAGGGTGGAGCCCACGAATGATGGCCATGTATAGCACAGGAAGCTGTGGAGGGATGTTTGTAATTCGTCGGGTCAGTTTCACGGGACCTTCTGCAGCGGGCTGCCAGCAGGGTGTTCAACAGTGCGATGGTCTGATAGCTTGAACCTTATGCCTTTTTTTTGGGGGGGGGGGGGGGGCGTCTTGGTCCGGCTAGTTTTTACTGTTAACATATTTTTAGTATTACGTAAATGAGCAGCAGTACACCACAGTTCTCCCTACCCCTGTATTCATCCCACCCCGCTTATTTCACATCCGCTGTTGAAGCTTACAGTTGCCCAGCCACCAGACGCTGATGAGATGGACAACTCCGACAGTGAATATGTGAACGAAGCGCACAGCACTGCCTTGTCCCCAACTCCAGGAAGGACTGCCTCAGTACTTGCAAGCCGACAGCAGCTTGTGCTGGGAAAACTGAAGGCCCACTATACACTCTCGACTTGCATTGCCAATAAGGCGCTTCTAGGAGCGCATTTTCCCTGAACCCCAAACCAGTACGCTTCTTGCATTGATTGTCCATCGGCAAACAATTACCCTTCGCAATTCAAATCGACAGCTCATGAACGCACCACCGCCATCTAGCCAGAGCCATTTGAAGCGGACTGGGGGGGCAAGTGAAGACTTCACAGATAGTTCCCACTTTTTACAAAAAAAGGTACCCTATTCCATTACGCCTTCTGACTTGGCCTTCAGGCCACCCATCAAGAGCGAATAAGGCTTTGCTGCATAGCTCAGCGCCCGCCCCCCCCCCCCCCACGGGTCCCCATCCCGGGCTTACATTAGGAGAATCCTCAACGGGAGTGGTCCGTGTGCTCTCCTGCAACCCAGTTGAGGGCCGCCCAACGGTCCACAGGCCGTGACGCTCGCGCGGTACCTTGGAGGCCCCCTTGAGACCCGTTGGACGTTTCTTGGGGAGGGCTCAGTGCACTATGCGTAGATTGCCCTTCAACTGCCGGTGCCGACGTTCCACCATCCCGAACGCGTGAGTTCATACAGTCTGAATTCAGGGGTACCGGACTTCGTATCGCCTCAGTTCCTGCATGGGATGCGGCCATCAGTCTCCCTACCAAACCCAATCTGGTTCCACGTTGAAATGCAGAGAGGCACACATATCTCCAAACACGCATGTTTCCTGCAACTCTACAAGTGCTGGAGATCGGGGAACAAAATGACCCGGAACAGGTTGCAGAGGTCGGATACGGGAGTCGACTGCTTCGGAATGTAACCATCTCCTCTCCCTCCTCCCAAGAAAGTCCTCAGAAGGGGGCAGAGGGGGAGGCGCGCGTGAGAGGTAATGCGCGGACATGCGTATGTAAAAAAATATGTCCAGGTTCGACAGAGGTATACGTGATAGCTCAAGCGGGGAGTCTGCACTGGAGAAAGGCTCTCACCCCTGTCAGCTTTACAACATGGGAGATTCCCTAGCAACAGTTCCGAACCACCCATACAGAGAACATATTTCACATTTCACATATTTCAGATCTAACGGGATGCTGGAATCAGTCTTCGAGTGCAATTTCACGCAAGACCTTGTAATAAACGCGTTCATGACTGTCCCATACCCGAATCTGCTTGCGGAATAACCCAAGCCCCCCACCTTAACGAAACCGATCACTTTCAAGCTGTTACAGGAAGGGGCGATTGGGCAAGCACATATGCCTACTTTCAGCCCCCTCTACTGTAATGACTCTACACAGGCTGCGGCTAAACAGAGGCTGTTTCCCAAATTTCAGCCGTAAGGTCCACTGCTTCCTTTTCGAGCTGCAACCCTCTCTTCCTAGCTGTTTCCTTTGTCAGGTGGAGGGAGTTAGAAGAAGTGAAGAAAAGAACGGTGAGGAGAAGTGCAGAAGCTCAAACATCGACCAAATACAAATCCATGTCTGCAGAAAATTCAGGAAGCACGAAGGGCACAAAATGACCTGGACAATTACGCCGGAAGCCCAACTCCTCATGGGAAGCCAGGTCTTTGCCAATCAGAGAGTTTCGTCTCTCTACCGCCACCAACCAACAAGCCCCAGCAGCCCCAGCTGTAAGTTGCAAGGGGGTTCTCCTTCAAACAGTGTCTCTCTGAACAGAAACATGGCAAGGATACTCTGCGGAATGCGAAGTTGGGAACAGTGCAAGTACCTAACCGTTAGCTGTATAGACGGGCCACACTGCCGTACATCAAATTTGACGTAGAAACATCAGCAATCGTTGAAATGGGCAAGGATTGTTATTGTTGAGCCCTGGAGGGAAAGTCTAATGGCCTGCCAGTAAAGGTCCCGGCCCCCCTCGAGGACCTGCTTGGGATCAAATTTTGGCACATGTTTGGGACATCAGCGATTTTGGGAATTCTTTGGGAACCTTAGGGACCTTTAAGGGACCACTTTGGGAGCCATTCCTTTCCACTAGTGCTCCCCCCCCCCCCCCGGCCCCCCCGGCCCCCCCGGGGGGGGGGGAGCGGGGTGTGAGGTCTGCATGGGGGTGCATGGGGGTGCGTCTAGCCAATGCCGTCTGTGTCTGTATGAGAATTCAAAGAACACGTGCTAACAGACTGAACTATATGTAAGAGTATTGAGTAACAAGTATACCTCTTTTAAGGTACCATTCTCAGTACCATTTGTGCCCGATCAGGCCTGAAGCGAAGCATTACTGAACGCTGAAAGAGCTTGTAAACTGTCGGTAGAAGAGGCCGCGACACGCGCACACCCTTTGGGAGGTAGACGACTTTGGGATTAGGAATAGCTGCTGTACAGCGCTCCTATGTAATCAAGCTCTCTCCCCCCCCCCCCCCCAACCACCTCTTTCACCCAGGAAGGACCCCCCCCCCCCAAACACACACACACACACACACACACACACACACACACACACACACACACACACACACACACACACACACACACACACACACACACACACACACACACAGGGCGACATAGCCTGTGCGAAAAGGGACAGATGATAGGGGGTGGAACATAAGGTGTGCCCCAGCAGTTTCAGGACTGAAGGGTCCTGTGACAGGACTCCTGTCGGATGCGCCCTTCATTGCAGGTCCCAATGTCGTTGTTGAAGCGCATGATGACCGCGCTTCTGCATAGACTTGAAAGCGAACTTGTGTGGGGGAAAGAAAGGGGAGGTGAGTCCCCCAGTTTCATGCAAGTGTGTACAATTGAAAACGCAACACAGCAGGGACAGGCTGTGACATGGATGTACTTCGAGCAGATTGGCATGAACATTTCTGTAAAATGCAGGCCGCAGCCCCTGACTCCACATTTGAACCGTTAACAAGTAGGACATCGGACATGTACAGTCATGTTCAGGCCTTCCGACCTGCCCCCCCCCCCCCCCAAAAAAAAAAAAAAAAAAAAAAAAAAAAAGAAGAAGAAAAAGCAAAAGGGGGGGGGGGGGAAGTCATAAGACAGCAATGTAAAATTTTCATTCGAGCTTTTGCATTGGCGGGGGGCGGGGGACGTGGGGGAGACCTGCAACAGAGTCGGAAGTAGAGTGGCTAAGCTTCATCCGCTTCTTAAGAGGAAAGGTGACGTCTGTCAAGCCCCACATGTTCTGCAACAACAAACACGTATCTCAGAACACGCGAAAGTCCTTCAAAAAGCAGGGCCGATTAGAAGCTGACGTTCGACTGCAAACATGAATAAACAGCAGCCCTTTGGTTTAATACAGCTGTGGCGCGCTTCGTAGCATTGAGGTAACCGTGCCCAACGAGAGCAGGGAAAGAGGAGAATGTTAATGGACGATCATTTTCAATGATGCCGATCGCAGAGGGACGTACATGATCATCCCCCTGTGGTGCAGCAGGGGATGGCCGGCTTTTGCGCGCGGCCTCCTGTACAGGATGTACAGAACCGCTGTGGGAATGCATGGCTAGCCCCAAGCGCTCCTACCAGAACCCCAAACGTCGTGTTATTATGTCTGTATAGCCACCCTATCCCTTTTCCCTCAGTAGGAACTGAAAACCCCGTCCTCTGTATGCCTCCCAACGTCCTTATGTGTGTGTGTATGTGTGCATGCATTTGTGTGCGGGTGCATGTGCGGGCGGGTGTGTGCGCGCGCGCGCGCGCGCGCGCGCGCGTGTGTGTGTGTGTGTGTGTGTGTGTGTGTGTGTGTGTGTGTAACATAAATCCTCGATGCTAGAGGGCGAGCCGTTTAGCTTATGGCATCTGCCGGCGGGAAGGGGATTGGGATGGTTTTCGACAATTCGGCACACACCCCGGTAAGTAAAGCGAGACGTACCTGTTTGGGACGTTTGGACCGGTTCATGCTATTCTCGCTCACCCCAAGGCTGTGGCCTGCCCTCATTGCCGTCTCCAGCGACTCTGACCACAGAAACCCCACACTCCTTGTCTCCACCTACTAAGTCAGGGCCAGGTAGTCCCCGTACTCTATGCAGGTCACGCCAAGCTCGTGGTGGACTTTCATCAAATGATGCGCCATATGTAGACACATGCGTCTCCTAAACCAATGCAATGTAACAACAATCACGAGACACCAACATTTTTTGGAGATATTAGGTGCTTGTCGCAGACAGGGTGGCTACAGAATATTGTACACAATTGGTGAGTCCTGTTAGACTCGTCGTGTTTTATCTTCACACAGCACAAACTCCCAGCACCCTCATATCTGAAGCATCTTCAGAAAAGGAACCCCCCCCCCTCCTTTCATGCAGTCATCCGTATACACTGCCTTGCAAAGTTTTCCCCCTATCCCGATAATTGCTCGTGGTTTCTTTACATTGTGTCCACCACTAAAAGTTCCACTTCCCCAACACTGCCAACACTGTGGGCATTTGTGTATGATGTGCCGCAAGCGCTTGCATGGGTGTGTGGGTGTGTGTGTGTGTGTGTGTGTGTGTGTGTGTGTGTGTGTGTGTGTGTGTGTGTGTGTGTGTGTGTGTGCGTGTGCGTGTGCGTGCGTGTGTGTGCATGCGTACGTGCATCTGTGTGTGTGTGTGTGTGTGTGTCCGCGTGTGTGTGGATGCGTGCGTGCCCTCTCTCTCTCTCTCTCTCTCTCTCTCTCTCTCTCTCTCTCTCTCTTCTCTCTCTCTCTCTCTCTCTCTCTTCTCTCTCTCTCTCTCTCTGTGTGTGTGTGTGTGTGTGAGTGTGTGTGTGTGTGTGTGTGTGTGTGTGTGTGTGTGTGTGTGTGTGTGTGTGTGTGTGTGTGTGTGTGCACGCGCGCCGGAGGGGGGTGCGTGTGGGTGCAGCCCCGGAGGGGGGGGGGTAGGTATGCAGGTATGAGCGGTATTTGCGTGCGCATATTTATGCATGCAAGTTTGAGCGCGCGCGTTTATGCGCATACTTGTGGGGGCAAATTTGTGTGTACATGTACGTGTTTGTGCACTTGTGTGCACGTGCGCGTATGCCTGGGAGGGGGGGGGG
>KV908367.1:608023-628023 GCA_002005505.1 Botryococcus braunii
GCCCTGCTCACGTGTACACACGGCTCCACATGTGCAGCCCTCCATGGACAGAACCCACGTCCGGCAGTGAATATGCATTCAGATAATCCATAGGCATGCATATGCTGTAGTGAGAGCATTGGAACGTGAAATAATAAGTTTTTTACCATCATCTGTCTATGACCTTGAGGGCTGATCAGCACTTCATTAAGTGCTGATCAGCCGTCAAGGTCATAGACAGATTATGGTAAAAACGTATTGTGACGAAAATTTATAAATCATAGACATATGCTCCTGACCTTTTCAGGATCAGGTCAAGCGCATTAGGCTTACGAAAAGGAAGGTGAACAGATGAAGAAGAGCTTCAAAAGCACCTCTTAAGCATCATGAAAATGATCAATATATACAAACTGCTTACAGCGATGCTTTGGTTAGTTGCACAAGCAGGGTAGACACCCCGGTGCCAACACCACCCTCCGCCTCACACTGAAAAAACTACAAGTCGGGTTGGGACATCCATACCCACCTCAAAGACAGTGTCGCCGTTATCTGCTTGTTTGACTTGAGCTGTGCAGTTTTCTCCAAAAACCACAAGCGACACCCTGCAGGCCAAGTCAGCACGGGCCAGACGTCGGAATGTCTCGAAGGCAAAAGCTAGCACATTCGGACCTTTCCCCGACCCCAGGACCTTTCAAAGGAACTTCCTAATCACAAAGGACTATAATTGTTCCTCAAGACAACGAGGAGATCCCTTGAGGTGTTCAGCAAGGAAAACGCCATGAGACCAACGTACACAAATCCGCACCTGTAGTGCAAAGGGTAGGGGAAAATTTGCCTATCCCCGATTGTGAGCCAGGAAGACGTTTGATCTCCAATGATTCCCAGGTCTATGACATGTGTTTCGTACTCCGAGGGGCGCAAGCAGAAGGACGCCGCTTCCTGCGACACCCCGTCCGCGGACACATGCGACTGTCCTTAATTACACTGGATGAAGTTCAAGATGCCCACGATAAAGTTAATAAACATCATTTAATTGTATTGGAACAACATTTTGAGAAATGTTCGTGCTTTTTATGTCACTGACCAGGACCTAGGGTGGACATGGCGACCGTCTTAGACGTGTAGAAGAACGAACAAAATAAGGATTCTTTAGCTCCTGGCCATTACATTGTTCCTATAGATTAGAATGCGACGTGCTTGATAAATGTTTATGACGGAGCAAGAGCAGCTGCGCAGCGTCCGGAAATACCTGCGTGTCCTCCGCCGGGTGAGCCATCCTCGTGAAAGATTATATAAAAGATGGGAACTTGTAACTCACAAAATATATGTTATTCAACCTCCTCGTGCAATATAGAGCATGAACAAGTACATTTACTAGGTGATCTCGACGTACCTATGTCAGAGGCCCATCTAGCTTTCGGACATTGTACGTTCTCTGTACTACAAACCTTGCTTGCCTACGTGGCATCCAATCTCAGGGACCCAGAGTCAGGGTGCGATTCGCACGAATTTCATGAGGTGACCTACCGTAGCATGCTGACCTGTAACTCTATTCGACCGCCTTGTAAAGGCGGGCCTTGTCCTTGCCTAACAGAATTTACTTTATAAAGTTTAAAAGTCGTCACAGCCATGCTCTTGATTGTCCGACTCTGTTATTGCACCATGGTTCACTTTCCTTGACGGCACGGTCGCTAGGTAAGGGATTCTTTTGGAACTTGATGATGGCTGGCAATCTGGAAGTCATCGAATATTGAATTATCGTTGGATGCATAGTTATGGGACCTTCAAGAGCTATGCGACGGCCTGGGTGCGCCGTAATCGTCAACCCAACAGGTCCGGGATGGTCCGTTCTACAATGCATGTCCTTGATATTTGTATATTAAACCAAATTTATGGTCTAAAGGAACTGAAATGGCTTACAACTCATTTATTGCATTGCTTCTGATGAGTTTGGTCCTTCGGCCTTACTGGCGGGACTTCCGAAAGACGTCAAACCTCTAGTTGCTGTACCTCCGTGATGTTAAGGGTACATGACTTTTACGATTTTTTAATTTTGGACTCAGGAGGAAGCGGTAGATGTGGACGATGGTTTGGGAGTGTGGAGAAGGAGCTGTGTAGTGTGCTGCAAGACCTGACTGGCACATGCCATGTATACATCACTGAAAACTTTCAACAGGTATCTAATGTGGCAAGAAGTGCGTCTGAGGCGGGGACAGGGCTAATCATTGCTGTGGGGGGAGATGGCACGCTAAGTGGGGTATGCCTTGCCTTGAGCTCTTCATCAATCGTACAGTTGATGTCTTTGCACAGTCAAGCATACTCTTTTTTTTGTCCCTTTCGAAATCAATCTCTCTCTCCCACCCCTTTCTCCCCTCCCCTCCCACCCCCCTCTCTCTCCCCCCTCCCCCCCCCTCTCTCTCTCCCCCTCTCCCCCCCCCTCTCTCTCTCTGTGTGTGGGTGTGGGTGTGTGTGTGTGTGTGTGTGTGTGTGTGTGTGTGTGTGTGTGAGTGTGTGTGTGTGTGTGTGTGTGTGTGTCTGTGTCTGTCTCCTTCACACTCCCCCCCCCCCCTCTCTCTCTCTCCCCCCCCCCCCATCTCTTCCCCGTCTGCCCCCCTCTCTTCTGTGTGCGTGGGGTTTAGGGCTGCGAGGGAGGGAGGGAGTGGGGGGGGGGGGAGAGATGGGGGAAGGGAGGGGGGGGGAAGGGGGAGTGAGGGAGCGAGGGAGGGAAAGGTGGGGGGGGGGGAGAGATGCAGGGATACCCCACTCTGGAAGGAGGCAGGGTGTTGTGGAGAGCAGGGCAATTGTAACTCTCAAGACGGTGGTGCAGGTGGTTCATGGCATCATGACTTCCGAGTGTTTGAGGCGGGCAGAGGAGCGGCCTCATCTAAGCTGCATCCCGGCAGGGACCGCCAGCGACTTCTGCCGCACTTTGGGTTTGGATACCAACTGGCATGAGCTTTGTGACAAAATTCGATGTGGCAAACTCCTTTTGCTGGATGTGGGGTTCTTGCAGTGCACTTCCTCGACAGGTCCTTCCTTGTACCTGCTTGACCCGTCCCCTTTTGTACCTGCTTGACTGGTCCTCTTTTGTATCTGCTTGACATGTCCTTTTGTACCTGCTTGTCCTTTTGTACCTGCTTGACCGGTCCTCTTGTTCCTGCTTGACAGGTCCTCTATTATACCTGCTTTGTACCTGCTTGACAGGTCCTCCCTTGTCTCTTCTTGTGGACAATGTACTGAGGTTTGGGAGATTATGCGGTACAGTGATAGGGGACACTGGATTGCTGGGACACTATCTTTGGGACATAATGGTGTCCCATGTTCTAGTACTGGGACGACAGAGGGATTCGGATTCTTCAGTTGGCAGTTCTTGGGCCCCAAGAGCCAAACAACTCCGTGTGGTGCAGATTGGGCATAGGCAAGGGGCACATTTTGGCTGTGTGTAAGACAGATGTGTTGAGGGGCTTGAACGGCTGAGCCGTCTTTGTCAGATGTTGATATGTCTTTGTCTTTGTTTATGTGTGGGGTGAAGTGACCGAGTGTGTGACCACGTTGTGTGTGTGTGTGTGTGTGTGTGTGTGTGTGTGTGTGTGTGTGTGTGTGTGTTTGTGTGTGTGTGTGTGTGTGTGTATGTGTGTGTGTGTGTGTGTGTGCGTGTGTGTGTGTGTGTGTGTGTGTGAGGGGTGCAGGAATGGCGAAAGGAGGAACACGAAACATGTCCTGGGAGAAAGAATGTTTGGGGGCGTTTTGATTGGAATGGGGTAGGCTGTGGCAGGGCAGGAGGTAAAGCGGTACTTTCTGAATGAAGCCAGCTGCGGGTTAGCAGCACGAACCATCTATTGTTTGGCGCCTGTAAAGAAGTTTGGTGCCTGGCTGGGCTACATGCTGGCTACTGCCATTGCCTTCGTGGGATTCCAGCCATATAACTGCCGACTGCGGCTGGACACGGAAAATTGGATTGCCCTTCCGTCGATGTCGGTATTGCTTTTGCAATGAGACCCCTGTGCTTGTTGTGAGCCTGCACACTCACCACCCCCCCAGCTCCGTAAGGGCTTTCTATCGGCTGTGACTTTTGTTTCCGCGTTTTTTCTGTCAATGTGCCATAAGGTTTTGAATTCGGTTTGCAACACTCCCTGGTATGTCCTTGCCTTAGTGCTGGGTGGATGCCCAGTGAAGCTGAGCTGGCCATCCGTGGGTAGAAATTTGGGGGCCTGCAGGGGCTTACATACAAGGCTGAGAACAAGCAGTGGTAAAGGAGCAGGAGGGGACGAAGGGGAGGGAGGGTTTGAGTGGAACATTATGAGAGTGAAGAGCGTGCACACAGACACGCGCACACATATACACACACATGCACGAGAGCGCGTGTGCACACTTGTACATACAGGCATTCATACACGCGCACACTCGCAGACACGCGCCAAGCATGCACACGCAGGCTGGGCAGAAAGAGAGGGAGAAGGCAGGGGAATGATAACTTCGGGGCAGTGTTGGACATGTGCAGTGGATTGTGGTGGGGTTGCGAGGGAAAGCGTGACAACACTCGGGATCTATAGGGGATGTGAAAGGAAAGGAGCATATCAGTGCTTGCCAGAGCTTACCTGTGCGGATGGGATAGCCGCTTTCTTGAAAACTTCGAGTGGCAGGCTCAAGGATGGGGCGAGCAAACCTTGCCCTGTCCAAGGAAGTCAGGAGCTCAATGAGTATGCTACCCTGAGGGATGGGCCCTTGGTTTAAAGCAGGGTTTCCAAACTATGGAGGGTGCCCTAAAGGCATGTGATTCGTTCTATGTATCTGCCTTCTGAGCGCGTGCGAGTTGTGGGGCCAGTTGGCTTATATGGGCAATGGAAAGTATGGCGGCGGAGGCATGAAACTTGCGCCGGACGCTGACCCTTGCGATGGCCTCCTGTCGGTGATTATACTAGAGAGGGCGGGCATTTTCCGCTTCCTTCGCTACGTTTTCAGCATCCGCAGTGGAAGATACGCTGGTGCGTAGACTACAAACCTCTCAACCCTCCTTCAGGCCTTGCAACTCATTGTTGTCTCCATCAGCAGACTTGATTAGATGTACACAGGGAGTTGTACTGTCATATATCTGGATGCTTCAAGTGGGGAGGATCGGTATGGGGTGTGTCATGAGTCATGTGGATGTGTGTGCCTGCATGCGGATGCGTGCCACGTTGTGCTGCCAGGATGATAATGCCTGCCAAATGCCTGTGCATACGTTTATATGCACAGGCTCTGACTTTCTCTCCCATCTCTGTCCCGTGCCCTCTCTCCTCCCCCATCTCTCCCCCCCCCCTTTTTCTACGTTTTAGCTCCCTCCATGACTTCTGTACCACAATATCCATTCATCCCCATCCCCAAACTCTATCTCCTACCCTGTGCATTCCCTTCCCCTTCCTCTCTCCCGCGAGCTTCGCCTCTATCCCTCTCACTCCTTCCCCCTCTGTGCCAATCTGTCGGCCAGCCCGTCTCTGTTTTTCTGCATGTCTCGGCTTTAGAGGTAGGTGTGTGTGTGTGTGTGTGTGTGTGTGTGTGTGCGCGCGCGCGCGCGCGCGTGTTTATGTATGCATGTGGGCACATGCGCGTGTGCAAATCCCCAAGCGCGGGTATGTGCACGTTCGCGTGTGTACATGCGTGTGTGCGCACAGGGTGCTGAAGATGGACATGAGAGTTAAATCTTGATGATCACTTCTCCTTTAGTCTTAAGTTTAAAGTACCAAGCTTCGTGCCTCTGTATCTCCAATTTTTGTCCTGATTCCAGGGACACGACGCACTCTTACATTGTGAATGACACCTTCAGTCTGTGGGTTAAATTACCCATTGTCTACTGGTCCAAAAGTCCAGCAATGCCAATGTACCTCTCCGGAGGCCTGGCTGCTGTACATGGAGCAACATTTGCGGATCTCTGGAGAACAGCAGCAACCATGCCATCGTCCAGTGGTATAGCATGTCAAAACGTTGTACATGAGCAGTTGGGGCCGTTGGTGCAGGGACTGGACCAGGTAGAATGCCTGGCTGCACATGTTATCGGAGCAGAGAGGTGTTTCTAGAACCCATGAACCAAGGCATGTGCCCTCCAGCCATGGTGGAGGCGGATGGTGAACTGCAAGGGCAGCTTCCTGCCAGCTTCAAGGTCCTGCAGGGGGCAATCCATTTTGTTGCTTGACGCAGGGCCGGCCGGCCCTTCCCCTGGTGACCACCATCAGTTTTGGAATTTGATTCTGGATCAGATTTTGATCCTGAGTTATGAAACAGTTTTGGATATTGATGACTGCCCATGGGTGTAAGCTATTTTCATGTATTTGCAGCACCTCTACTCAGGATCTCCTTGCCAATGATAACTTGACAGGGAGACTCTGTATACCACGGCGAAATTGTTTAAAAAAATTGTGGCCACACGTCATGTCCGATATTGCAGGGTGGCCTGCTTCGTCCAGGAGCGCTAACCCTGGGTGCTGAAAACAGGCAAATCGGGAAGTATGGATGTGTACGTGCCAAGGAGGTTTTCTGTATCACAGGCGTGTGGTGAATTGCCAGCTGAGGCACCACTGCATGAGGATCCACAGAAACTTTACATGGACTTCAAAGAGTGTCAACTAGCAGGCTGTGATTGAAAGGATCAGGAGGGGTAGGAAGTCCATGCGCCAGGGAACCAACCGGCTAGCTATTCCCTAGACCGGCCTTAACTGGACAGTTGAGCTTTTAGTTCAGCATTGCAGTAGAATGTAAACTGGGTGGCTAACTCGGAAACCGGCTGTAACACGAGATAAGAGCTTGTAGTTCAGCACGACAAGGGAGACCAAATACTTGTAACATTTCGCCCCCTCGAACCCCCTTCCCGTCTGCCGCCTCGAGCATGGGGGGCTTGCCAATTACGGATGCCTCCAACGTCAGTGCCATGCCTCCACCCTTTCCGTTCAAGGGCATTGGGACACAGGTAAGCTCCAGGGTTGTTCTCTCTCCTCTTTCTCTCTCTCTCTCTCTCTCTCTCCTCTCTCTCTCTCTCTCTCTCTCCTCTCTCTCTCTCTCTCTCTCTCTCTCTCTCTCTCTTCTCTCTCTCTCTCTCTTCTCTCTCCTCTCTCTCTCTCTCTCTCTCTCTCTCTCTCTCTCTCTCTCTCTCTCTCCTCTGTGTGTGTGTGTGTGTGTGTGTGTGTGTGTGTGTGTGGGGGGGGGGGGGGAGAGAGAGAGGAGAGAGAGAGAGAGAGAGAGGAGAGAGAGAGAGAGAGAGAGAGAGAGAGAGAGAGAGAGAGAGAGAGAGAGAGAGAGAGAGAGAGAGAGAGAGGGGAGAGAGAGAGAGGGAGAGAGGGGGGGGGGGGGGGGGGGGGGGGGGGGGGGGGGGGGGGGGGAGGGGGGGAGGGGGGGGCTTTGATCATGTGCGTTCAACAATGTTTACAAATGCGCATATACTACAGATGGGTCAAAATCAGAAAGCTGTCTTCTTGTTGCTTCATTAGATATATTGTTCGCATCTATACGCATACGCGTGGATGACACACATTCTTTCTGAACTTTTCTGCTGCCTCTGCTACCAACGAAGCCACGTGTGCACATGCCTTGCCAATGGAGCGACAAAATCTACACAGACAATTTACGCCAGGTTCTGTTCAGCTGGTGACCAGGGCAGTGCGCATAATCGTAATTGAGTGTATGAGGAGATAGCTTACATTCCAAGCTCTTGTACGATACTCATGATCCCTTGTAAGACCACCACTGCTCTGGTTTGCCCCATACTATAACTTTGAGCCTCACCCGGCGGGGGCAGAGGGGGGGGGGGGTCCAATGACTTCATTTATGTCATTACGGAACTTACAATACGTTGGCATGCAGGTTGTCCCCATATCTGATGTGCCCTTCCCGAAGTCCTGCATTTACTGATGTATTGTAAATAATCGCCTGACACATAAGATGTAGGCCCCGGTTCCATCTCTGATACGAGACTCATGAAGCAGCGGGTAAGAGGAAAACTCTTTTTAAGAGAGCGGAGGCTTTTGCTCGCGCATTAGTGTGCACCTCATGACCGTAGGTACCAACGATTGCTGACTCCAACTTCATACTGCATCCCCTCTTTGAATTCTTACCTCTCATCACTGGTCGAAGCAAGCATGCATGATATCAATTCAGCGACGAGGATTACAAAACTTTACCTAAAAAGTCAAATATGTAGTGCAAGTCAAGACGGTCCTAGAAAAGCTTTGAATATGGCCAAAACTGCAACTCACATTTTTCAGATGGTTGGAAAACACCGAACTCACCTCAAATGATCTTATTGATATCCAATCTATAACTAGTAAGCAACATCATAGGGCAAAGATGCACCAGGGATATGGACGGACTTGTGACATGGACAGAGCTGCAGAGGTAGTTGCACAGTATTTTGCAGCAAGTCTCGCACATGGAACCAAACGAGAACATAAAGTCCCCAGCAGATGGGATGGATGCTGAATGACCCCATGTACTGTCGGCGTATGTATGCAGCAGCGTTCTATGTCCTAAGCTTTGATTGCAGCCACTTAACAAGGACCGTGCAATGCAGACCTATAGACAAACATAGCAAAGGACCAGGTATCCTTTCGACAAAGAGCATTCAAGAGACGGACCGGTGGAATTCCTGTTCTTGTCTCACGTAACTGCAGCAAAGAACAAAAAAATGAATGCGGGAACTGGCACCGTTGCAACTCCACAAGAAGCTTATGTGAGAACTGATGCCCTATCGTTCACAATGGAACATGGCCACACACAACACATGCACTAGAGCACTGTCCCAGAGCACTCAGTACCATATAGAAGTTTGCTGAGTGATGGCCAGGCTCTACCGTAGCAACAACAGCAACCCATAACTCCTACGCAATGTGCCCACAGGTAAGGGCGTGCAACACGTGTGCACCAACATGTCTGGACAAATTTCGATAGCATACCGACGACATACCACAAGAGTATGAGAGGGGCGACACAAGAAATACACTTACTCAACTCTGCTTCAATGCTTTTAATAGATTGCAGCAGTCACAGGAGCTGCCTCTGCCTTATGGGACACGGCCAAGCCTTAAGCACCCTAACAAGCGGAGTCAAAAACTCCAACAAATGAGATAAATGCCTTTCCATGTTTCCCACAGATAGCTGCCGTCCTAAGACCAGCAGTTTCACCATCAGTGCTATGCTTCTGGACAATAGGATGACGTAACATCCCACTTGTGATAGCTTTCCCCGACAACAGAAGCGCCTTTGTGGACATGCTGTGCATGCCCTGTGACAGTCAGTGCATTCTTCCCAAACAACCTGTGTTTGGTTAAGTACCAAATTCTGCAATGAAGATGAAACTGAATGGCATAGTAGGATGGCGAGGGGTGAGTCTCAAAAAGTGTTGACCTCAAGAAATCACGCACCACTCACTCCAGACAATCTTACTTCCAAAGGGCTACTCATAATAAATCTAAAAATGTCAGCCATTGTGGTGGCAACAAATATTTAGCTTGACAGAGCATGTATCCTTGGGCTTGACAAGTACATTTGTTCGACCTGATAAGAAATCGCTACAGCCAATCTCACAAATCACCCATGCTCTTATGTCAGGCTGTCGTACACTACAACACCGCAGGTGCCCAACAAGACAATAGTACTAATCTCATTGCGGAAGCAGGGCAAAGGAACAGGAACCCGAGTGGGTCAATGTATGCGGTGCCAAGCACGTTTACTTAGGGGCTCCACTTGTATATGCAATGGTCTTGCTTCACAGACGGGAGAGACCCCTTGCCTGTTGCTGTTGCAACCGCTGAGGACACTGAGCACGCAATCACATCCACCACCAACTCTAACCGACCCGAACCAACCTGTCCACACCCGGCAATTTGCACAAACAGAAACCCACATAATACACACAAAGCTTCCACACATTCACACTAACAAGCCAAAAGACACAACGCAGCCACCTTGACACGTGCACCTGCCGGCATCAGTGGTAGAACTCAAAATCTGTGTCAGACTTTTTCACATTGGCTTTATAACCCTTCTCAAAATCCTTTGGAAGAATGACATAACGGTTCTTCCGCACTGCATGCATGCCAGCCTCTTGGCAGATAGCTGCTATTTCAGCATTGGATATTTTGTCAGGCCTAGAGACGTAGTCCTCAAGATCCACTTCTTCGCTCAGATTCATGTTTGCTGTGCACGCCTGCAGCAGCCAGTCAAAAAGCGTGAGTGCGAAGATTAAATCCAAACACCGAGCCACAAGGTATTGTTGCAATTTGACCACACCATTGGTTGAAATTGTGGCCTCCCTTGCTCGTCCCTTTTTCTTTTAATTCACATAAATCTTCTGATCCATATAAGCAGCGGAAATCCCCCCCCCCCCCAAAAGGGAAAGAAGATGTAAATACGAAAACAACTATGAAGTACAGATTCACAGAAATGAAACCAAGATTCCAATGGGGACCCCAGAGCATGACCTACAAATCTATGACACTTCTTTATGGCACTTTCCATACAGCAGCACCTAGAAGACCATAAAGAAAAGGTTGCAGGTGTAAGCTTACTTGAAACACAAGACGTTTCTGTCGCCTATCAGGCAGAGGAAACTCTATTTTCCTGTCCAGACGGCCTGGTCGAAGGAGAGCTGGATCCAATGTGTCTGCCCGATTAGTTGCCATGATGACCTTCACATTCACAGTCTGATCAAAACCATCCATCTGGTTCAAGAGCTCCATCAGTATGCGTTGCACCTCCCTGCAGAGAAATACCACTGTGTGCTCAGTCCATTGGTGTGGAATGAGTTCATTCCACATCTTGACATGGATAAAGATTTTGGCCCTTCAGACTTAACTCAGAGTAGGACTTTGCTCAACACCATGGTTCCACCCTCAGTCAACAACCACTCGTGGTCAACACCAGCTCCTGCTCCATAACGCTTGCATCAAACACAATTTGGAAGATGGACAACAGCAGTTGGATTATGACCTGTCCGCGCCAGTCTGCGCATCAAATCGTGCAGTTGCAATAGCATCGACTTCATCAATGAAGATGATGGCTGGCGCATTCTCCTTGGCCAGCCGAAACACATCGCGCACCATGCGAGGCCCTTCCCCAAGGTATTTCTGCACAAATTCTGACGCAACCACACGGATGAAAGCGGCTGTGGTGTGGTGTGCTACAGCTTTGGCAAGCATGGTCTACATCCCTCCACACCCATTATCATTGCCTGCATGATTACGGCCAGGTACAAGATGCCAAGTCCAGCTACACAGCCAGGACTCTTCAAGAATGCATACACAAAAATATCCATGCCCTGTGCCACCAGCACTGTACATTACAGAAGCTGAAAACATTGCACTACAGTCACTCATACGAACAGTATCAAGGACACGGATGCTGAAACAGTACAAATGTAAGCACAACGACTCAGACCCCGAATCTCCGATGAGTGAGCATAACATATGACCTGCTAAGCACATACCTTGCCAGTTCCTGGCGGACCCCACAAAAGCACCCCCCGTGGTGGGTCAATGCCAATCTGCCGGTACAACTCAAAGTGCGTCAGAGGCAGCTCAACGGCCTCCCTGATTTCCTGTTTTTGGATGTCATTGCCTCCAATGTCCTGCACATCCAAATTTGTCAAACACGAGCTTCTCGTTCTGCAAGTTGGCGCGGAAGATAATCACTCAGGGCCAAAGTTTAAAAGGGTGACCAAACATGCATTCTACTGCAGAAGGTATCCCTCAGATGATGGGGATTCTAGAATTTTAAATCCATCCTCAAACAGTTGGTCGCAAACCCTAGGCCACACAGATGCACTTCAACGAGCTGCAGGATTCCACGCTCACATCCTCTCCCGAAGTTTTTTCGATGCACCCATCACCAAAAATACACTCTGTGCCGATACGAGTCCCTTGAGTCAGGGGCTTCGAGTTTAACGTGCGCCAGCGCGTGCACACACACACACACACACACACACACACACACACACACACACACACACACACACACGACACAGACACATACACACAGAGAGAGAGGGGGGGGGAGGGGGGGGAGGGGGGGGGAGAGAGGAGAGAGAGAGAGAGAGAGAGAGAGAGAGAGAGAGAGAGAGAGAGAGAGAGAGAGAGGAGAGAGAGAGAGAGAGAGAGGAGAGAGAGAGAGAGAGAGAGAGAGCGCGACAGAGAGAGAGAGAGACGTGTTTGCGCACGCCCTTCCCCCCCCCCCTCCCCCCCCAACACACACACTACTCACTCTTCAGTCATTCCTACAGTCAATGAGGGGCAACTGAATCACCTGATATGTCACATCTGGCTTCTCAGACTGACTCAGCAGAGAGATTGATGAATCAGCTTCTGGAGGCAGGACATCTACAAGGGCGTTCGAGTGGCGATGCAACGCAACACTTGCGCTTGGTTTGAGCAATTCCCGATTCAGAGTTGACAATATGCGCACCTGCAGCTTAAAATTGCAATCAATTGACATTAAGATAGCCTACCTTTAACATGCAATTCTGATTGGCAAAAGCTCGCCATTGAGGCACGAAGCCTACTACAATATAAGCAGGTCCACATTTGAGCTACCGTTCCTAACACAGGGAACTGACAATTCACCTCTTTAGATTAAGCAGTCAATCTCAGGCCAGATGCAAGCTAGTACTTAATGATTTACGTGCCGACAGGCTGAAACCTGGCCAGCTTCAACACATGAGTGCGAACCTGGCCGAAAATGATACAGCAACCAACGTGGTGCATGTTACAGGCATGTGTACCAAACCCAAAGAGTGCAGCCCCTGTCCTAGCAAATGCTAACTCCTTCCAGTGCTACCTCCTTACATGCAAAGTCCCTCCACTGCCCACTGCTCTTCAACATATTTCAAGAATGAAGCGTACATAGTAGTTGGATCCTGTTGTGGATCCCACAATGCCGGAGCTTGCATCCACCATCTCGAGAAACTGCCCTATTACCAGAGGCACCGACTGTATTCGCTTCACCTCCTCTTGGGCTCGCAAAAGCTCCCTCTTCAAATTTCTTTGCTCTTCCTTTATATACTCCTCCTGCTCCGTTCAGAACCAGGAAGCATAAGCTGCCAACCCTGACATTGTAAGAATGCAGAAGGACGAAGGGTTTCAGGAACCGCCTATGTCTCCCGTCATCGCAATATGGAAAGTGAGGTGCGGTTCCGCATCCTTACTCATGCACTTAAAACTATCATAACAGAAGCCCTCGAGCCAGACATCAATTCGCCCAACACAATGCGGAAGGAAATAGTCGAGTTAAGGCTGTTAATCCACCTGTATATCAAAGAACTCCAACTGCCTTTGGAGAGTCTTCAACTTTGTATACAGATCCTCATCTTCTTCAAAAGTTGTCTCAAGCTCCATATCCACAGGACCATCTGATGTGGAAGGTAGATCAACTGGTACAGGCTTTTCTACCTTCGCGGTTGCCATCAGAACCGCTTTAAAAGTAAGATCCGTAAATTTGTACCGTTGCCCCCTCACAGCTCCACTGAATGGTGAACACCTATTGATTGCACAACTGTTGGTTTTCCAGGTATGTCTCACGATGCAAGGCCTCTCAGGTGGGAGACTGGCAGTGGCCTACAGTTCACATGGCAGAGGTTTATACGTCAGCGCGTGGGAGCGTGTGTGACCATCGGTTGCCCTCACTGACCGAGGTTGCCGATTGTTTCATCCCCAACTCCGCCCCCCTCGCTTTGTCCCCCCCTACTTTCCTCCCCCCCCCCTTCCACCCCTTCCTTTGCGCCTCGCTCGCCCCGTGCCTTCTTTCACCACATGTTTTTTCCAAATATCACCTTCCCTATCTGGCCCCTATATTCCGCGTATCCGCATGACGGATTTTACGGTGTGCGGTTAGGATAGGCTTCACTCTAAATACTAAAAGGCGATTGTTCCATTTGGAATAAAGCAGGACTTGCCAACTACTGATTGGTCACATTAAAAGGCTTTAAAGATCTTCTCCGTCATCGTAAAATTAGAGCAGCCAGACCCGGAGTAACCTTATATGTGCTTTTGATTAAAAGCACATATTACAAAGTCTGTCACATCTGCCCAGCAATACTATTGCTTTGCAGCGGTAGCACTTAAGGAGTTGACCCAATGGGTTGCAACCAAGGACAATATGTCCTAATTTAGTAATTGTGGCCACACTTGCTAGGATCTGCAAGATCGGCTTAAATAAGAAAATAGATGACCCTCGAGGGACTGGATCTCCTTACGATGTAAAATAAATATTGAGGTCCTCTTTTCGTGTGCGTCAGTACGATAGTACTAGCTAGTACTACTACTTCTAAAATGGTCAGAGTGTGAGTAACTCTTCTCAGCATGGAGACGGGAGGATCTGGATTGACACACTTCGCGTTGTCACTAAACTAGATCTAGAGGGTTAACGGTAACGTTGGTAGAATAGTACTTCAGCGCTGTCATACCAATTACGGCACTCAAGACCTTATCCATGACAAGTTCTGGGCAAGTGAGTAGCAGATGTGCAAGGGGAACAACCGTTTGTTCCTCGTTAACGTTAACGACCCATCGCATGTCAAGAGGTTGCCCTTTTCAGAAGAGGGAGAAGAGCCTGCGGACAATATAGGAGCATATGCTCCTATATGCTCCACGTAAAATTTAGTAGAGTGATAAGACCTAGTGAACAGCATGCATGCTCCTCACTAGGTCTTATCACTCTACATAATTTTACCTGGACAAAGTCTGAAACAAACCTCTGCATTCAAATTTACCGGTAATCGAATGAGAATGTCATTTTTGAAATACCACCACTGGCCAACTGGCACCCTAAACCTCACGCATGAGGAAGTGGACATCAAGGAAGAAAACGCCATATAGCATCCAAACAATGGAGATACGTATGGTATACCGTGTAAGGTATGCATACTTGACGTACTATTTAATAAACCTCTGTGGGGCGGGGGGAGGGCGAGGCATGGGATTTTGTTCAGTTGTTATCACGACGCAGGGCAACCGGTTGTGGTGCACAGGTCTGTTAGCCTCGTTGGGCCCATGCAGACCTGCGGGGCTTCGAAGGGGAAGGTTAGGTCGAAGCAAAGGACGATGGGGGCCAGAGCCCTAAACTCCCACCCCAAGGGAAAGTGAACGAGATGCTGGCCGGGGGGATGGCTGCGGCCTGGGGGCTTCGAAGGGAAACGTTAGGTGGTACGTGTACAGCCTGTACTGGAGATCCTAGCACTACGGTTTGAAATAGAAATTCCCTGATCAGGCAACTCTGATCACGCAACAAGCCCGCATATTTAAAGAGGTATCAGCCATCAACTTCGTCAGAATTGTCAAACGTCTTTGCCAACAGGAGTTTCCGGCCCTTTTTTCATATCAAGGTTAACCGTACCACGTCGTTGCAAGTGACGAAGGATCCGACGCTGACAAGGGTGGCGCGTGCCTCAACAGGAAGCTTTCTATTTTCAAGTAATACTAGAAGAGAATGATGTGCAATCCATATATCAAGACAGTGGCTTTCGCTCTAGCTATGGTCTTCCTACGTACAGGAGGTATGCCGTCCCGAACACGTAGCGTTCACGAAACCCGATGGCCATTGTATAAAAGCAATCGAGAAAATCTCTTAAGTTGGTTTTATATTGACAGTCTTGACACACTTGAGGAGTTGCAGGAGCCAGACCGCTCGTAGTTCCCCAAGCGGGCCTTCTTCCACTTAGCGGCTTGTCACAGGCTGTTAACCCTGCCATTCAGACTATAAATGAATTTCTCGCGGCACTAAATCCATTTCAAATTGCCTTGCAAGTATGCAGCATCACACCCTTCTGCCCGGTAAGACTCGTCGGTTTCAGCAGCCTTGTGATCTTCTACGACAGCTCGACATTATTTACTTTCTGTCCTTGGATCTCTAGTGCTATTTGTTGCAATTTGAATTCTTAATAAATTCAAACCAGCCAATGTTGACAGAAACTGATGACAAGTTGCTTTGCAGAGTCCTCCTGTACCGGGCCTGCTCCCTGGCCCAGTTTTACCAATCCCACAAGCCATGCCAACTCCCCTGTTTCCACTAGGGCAGGGAGTTGTTCCTTTAGTTCCTCTTCAGAATACAATCGTCAATCCGGTTCCTGTGATTCCTCTTCAAGGTCTACCCTCAGCAGCCGCTGTTACAATGTTCAAGGGTCTGCAGCCTCTTTCTACAGTGGTGCCAAACTTGGTAAATGGCATTTCCAATTTAGTTCAGCCTGATGGACCTGGACAACCGGTTCCAATTATACCCCTACGAAATGATGCCGGGCCAGGACTAGCAAACCAGCAGAATCTGCCATTGCCCACTGCTATGCCAGTTCCCACTTCAACTCAACCAATGGTTGCACAAGGTAATGTGCAAGATAACTTACTGCCATCCGCCGCTTCTCTACTCAAATCAGTTCAAGCTGTGGTGGCACCAGCAAATCAGCAGGAAGCTCCTTTGCCAACTCCAATACCAATTCAGCCACAATTAAATCAGCCTGTTGTTCCTTTACCTAATGCTGCACAATTACCACTGGTCAGTCAAGCATTGGGTATCCCAGCAGCAGCACCAGCAGGCTTAAGCACTTTACCCAGAAATATGCTGGGCCTACTGAGCTTTGCAACTTCTGAGGGACCTTCCGATGCAGACAGCACATCTGAAGCCTCTGGGCCTCTTGGCCAGCAGCACCCCGTAAAAGTGAACTTATCTCCTCTGAGCGGTTAAGTTCAAGGTTTTGAGGTCAATCCTCACACAAGTCTTCTAATTACAGGTCCTGTCATTTGACACGGTCATCCAAAGTCCTGCAATTAGGGAGGCTTCCTAAACCTCCTCCCACAAGTTTAAATATTTAGCCACTGTCCTTGTTGGGGCAATCGTGCTTAGGTCCTTATGGACACATAGAAAGAACCCAATGAGGCACGATGTTGCCTGTCTTTAGTGGGTTCTGACAATTGGTTTGAAGTTCACTTGCAGATTTGTGCGTTTGGAAAGATCACAGGTATTTGAGACATCAAAAGTAGTTGGTTTGATGATTTTGCAGCAGAACACACTTGCAGTTTTTATGTTTCAGCAACCTTGTTCAGCAAAGTGTTCAAGGTTCTACGGTGCAGCGAGTAATTTGGCTCTGGCATCACGATAGGATGCCACATAAGCTGAGCCACCAAAATCATTTTGATTCTGCTTAGCAAAGAATCTGGAAACACCATGGGTTGCTGCCCTTGATAGTTTAAATACAATGAACTGACAATCTTCAGACTTGAATGTTCAGGCGTGGCATGATACGGTTCCCACAGCACACTTTCTGACTTGCATATGACAGTCTTTGAGCTGCAATGGATGGCAATATATTTGTGCACTAGTATGTGCAGCTTAACTAGCGAAATCAGATCCTGTCCAAATTGTTAGCTCGCAAGGCCCGTCGCCAGGGGAGTTCTGTAAAGCCATGCTTTTGCGAAAGAACGAGTACAGATGCCCTTCAAGAGCAAATAACACACAGAGAAGAGATCGAACAAAATTGGATGAGGACTTAACTAGAGGCCTTACATTTCTGAATTCACTATTACTTACTGCATTACACTATTACTTATCAAATGCTCACACCCGTACATAGCTATGGTTTCCACATGGTGGAAGTGAAAGTATCTAGGATGTGATCCTTCTACCCTGGCAATGCCAGGATAGGATCTTGGAGAATGGTGTGGTGAGGGAGCCCCTGAGCAAGCAAGACCTGAGGAAATGGGTTTCCCAAGGCCCCTGCAAGGTCACTCTCAAGTGGTGGGGCTGCCACATCAGGTAGCCCCGCAAACATGGATGTATTCCGCCACGTGTTAGGCTGTCCAATCAGTGAAGTTACAACCGCCATGTAGTTGGTCACAATGTGATCATCTGCATTCTGCGCACCACTGAAAGGTCTCAACACCATTGGTATGCAAAGTCTCAGATTCAGAATCACAGCTTCCTACACCAAATTGATTGATGCAGCTATCAGCCCTTACAAATCATACTTTGTGAAACACTCAGAAACACTGAGTATGAATACATGGATTTATACTTGCAAAGAAGTCTCCCACCTGACCACTCAAGACTGTAGATCACTTTAGAGGTACTTGCAGCAATGTGGAGGCAAGCATTTTGCCCATGTCACGAACCCCAACTGGACATTTTCACACTCGTAATACCACTTCGTGAACCCTCTCAGGTAAGGACAATTCAGTCGCTCGGAACGTTCATATATCAAAACTGACAGCAGCTGCTCAAGAGTCTCGAGAGCCCTTTGTGGCCTGCCAGCCTCCTGCTTTTGCTTAAACTAAACAAAAGAATCGCAGTAAGAAGTAACTGTCTCAAAAACTGTACAACAGTAAGTACCAGACTTTGCATGTGTTACTGTTGAAGGGGCCTTTTGAGTACAAGCAACAACTTCTCCTTTGAGAGTAGGAGTCAGGTGTACCGTGGCATTGGTATTGTCTGGACGGTCCTGCAAAGCGACCCGGTAGTTGCCCTCTGGAAGCCGCACCATCCAGGCTGCCCGTCCCACGTTGGCATATCTGCAATGTACCCTGGGACTCATCCAGACTGGCAAGCCTTCTCAAGGTTATCCAATGACAAACATAAGGCAACGTGCCTACAGAGCATTAGCGGAGGCAAATTGGTTTACAACAATCCATGATGGGCCTCATGCTACATATCTGAGTCCAAATGAATGTCATCCAAGTCATTATTGTTTGTTGCATTGAATAAGTTGTAGTCTCTCACAAACCACACAGTGTACTCAGTGTCATCCAGATGTGAAATCCCTTTGCCAATTTGTGATAATCATTTCTGTAAGATATGTATTGCAGATGTGTTTCGCTTGCGCAGTTGCTAATTTGAATGCGTTAAACGTTTTCTCATTTTAACATACCACCATTTTCGTCAAATACTTTTGGACGTTACAAGAGGTCTATCTTCTACCCACCACTACCAGCAAATGATTGTCAGGCCTTCATTGGATAAGCCAACATGCTAATAGTTGAAGGAGTGCAGGCATACCCGTCGCTTATGTCCCCCCAGTTTGGTACAGGATCCATGTTGTGGACAAGCCGAATAGATTCTGGGCTAACCACCTGAAGGTGAATGGCACGGAAGTCACGAAAACACATCTTCTCAGAAGATCTCATAGGGTCATGGCATAATCAAGTGACACACTCATTAATCACCTATGAATGCTTTAGATTGCACATGTGGACATAGAAATTATCATGTTAATGTCTAGGGACGAAGGGTCTATCTATAGGGAATACACATTGCACTATCCCCGTGGCATGTATGTACAATCATAAATGAGGGTAGCCAGACAAAGAGAGGCGAGGGAAACTTTCAAGCTGTGCTGGCAATTAAGTCCGACCTGGGGCTTACATCATCAAAGTACGCTGCAAAAGCCGTGTTGCCCACTCTTGGTGATCCAGCTGTGTGTACAACAACTTGTGCCTGTGGCCACATAGTGCCATACAGAGTAAATAAAGGATGGGGCACTCAAAATGTATGTCACAGGTGGACGGGATGGAAGTAGAACAGGTTTTTAAGGCGGGTACAAGCACACCAGCAGGCCGAAGTGTTAGTTTCACAAATGGACTAAAGGCACTCGACGATCCATGCTTCTGCACTGCTGTTTTCAACTAAAGGATGGGTACCACCTTTTTTCTTCAAAATGCACACTCCTCTCACTCTAACATGTCTAAATCTTGGAGCCAGTAAAACCTACACTTGTCAAAAAGGTTTGTAAGGAAACTCTGAGAGCTTACCTTGGGGTAAAGCGACTTTGCCCAGGGTCCACAAAGTGTCGCCAAGGAACCTCCCAAACTGTGTCCTGTGCATAATATCCTGCATGCAGGCACCACCTGATGGCTTCATTGCTCTCACCGTGTGTGGTGTAGGATGCCTCCTCTCATCACTTCCTCTGGGCATTCCACCTTCTTACATTGCATTCGACTGCATAATTAGCTTGCTGCGCTTTGTAGGCACACACGGTACTGCAAATATCAGCCGTGAAATATCATTTATTATTTTAGTTGGAGTGC
>KV908367.1:640523-643023 GCA_002005505.1 Botryococcus braunii
ATCCACCCGTGGGCTGGGTGTGAGGCTAATTCCATCATGTTGTGGTTGCTGCCTTTTGTGAGGTCTGAGGGCCCAGCATGTGAGCTGATTCCGAGCTAGATGCCCGGCCTCATTGCCTGGCAAAAACCAAACCCAGAGAGAGAGAGAGAGAGAGCGAGCTAGAGAGAGAGAGAGAGAGAGAGAGAGAGAGAGAGAGAGAGAGAGAGAGAGAGAGAGGGGGGGGAGGGAGAGGGGATGGAGATGGAGAGGGAGAGGGAGAGGGAGAGAGAGAGAGAGGGGGGGGAGAGAGGGGGGAGACGGGGGGGAGAGGGGGGGGGGGGGAGAGAGAGAGAGAGAGAGAGAGAGAGAGAGAGAGAGAGAGGAGAGAGAGAGAGAGAGAGAGAGAGAGAGAGAGAGAGTGAGAGTGAAGAGAGGAAAAGGCTCTGGCGCCCCTACAGGGCTCGTTCTTTGGGCCCCTTGTACGGCTCCTTCACGTATATCGTGGAACAGCAGACAAGGGCCCAGGTGGACTTCTGAAACGCGCTAACTGTGATGATAGGCTGGAAGTGGCAGGGAACACAGGGGCTATGCACAGAAACCCCCTGCATGTATTGGCCGACCTTTGAGCTTATGTGCGTTTGCAAGATTAAATGGACTCCTGGACAATCCACAGCGCCAATGTGCATTCTGCAGACCGTATGACTTCGGAGACTGGCACTGTAGTCTGTGCCCTCTCAGAGACTGCAAAGCCAAGCAAAGAATTCCCCGAGATGTCCCCTAGGAGCCCATGAAGAGTCACCTGGGGGTTAAAACCAATGGCCTTTTTGTTGTGCGATGCGGTTTGGTGTAGGAGCACAGTTGAATGCGCTTGTTGTGCCTTGCATGTGTTCCTTTCATTCATATGCCATGCCCCCATTCCCAGCCGTCCCACGCAAGTACAAATGCGTGCATGTGTGCACACATGCAGGCACGGCTGTGCTCATCCCTGTGTTTCGGTGTGTGGGTGTGCGTGCGTGTGTGTGTGTGTGTGTGTGGGGGGGGGGGTGGGGGGCGTGTGGACGTGCGTGCGCGCAAGCATGCGTGTGTGTACGTGTGTGTGGGCGTGTGTGTGTGTGTGTGTGATGTGTGTGTGTGTGTGTGTGTGTGTGTGTGTGTGTGTGTGTGTGTGTGTGTGGGTGTGTATATGGTGAGGAGTTGGGGTCAGGCGAGAGAAAGTTAGGCTTATGCGGGCCCATGAATGTGGGGGAAGGGTGGGGATTAGTGATACAGGGCTTGAGATTTCTGAAATGGCAGTGGTAAGGTTGGAGGAAATGATTGTGGAGCAGGTATGCAGCTACCGCTGCATCGTGTCTCACGAAAGCACCAAGTTTGCGGACTTCTCCCTGTGCGTGCTGCAGAAGCACAACTGCCTGGGCCTGGAGGCCCAGATTCCCAACATGCCGGATCCACCTCCTATGCTCTCCTTCCGCGGCCAAGCCATGACTCACGACTTGGCTGAGCGTCTCTTCATAGGCTGGCTAGGTTCAATCCGTCCTTGTCCCATCTCCCGTTCCTTCTCGTGCACTAAAAATCCTTCAGGCTCCTCCTCGCCTCCTCGCCTCGCCGCGCGCACGCGCGTGTGTGTGTGTATGTGTGTGTGTGTGTGTGTGTGTGTGTGTGTGTGTGTGTGTGTGTGTGTGTGTTTCACGCATTCTTTCTGATTAAGAATACCGTCATGAGGATGCAGACTATGATGCAGCTGTATTACTATCAGCAATTGTCTCATATATCCTTCCTTACTCGATATGCTCTTTTTTTTTTCCCCCCTCATGTTTGCACTGCCGGCCGTTCATTCTGGCCCAGCTCCCAATGCTCAGACGGCTTCCCAAGAGTCATCCGTCCTTGCCCATATCAGCACCTCTGTTTGGGTTCCCACTTCCCCCCCCCCCCACCCTGGGGGGCCATGCTCTTGTCACAATCCAGCCTCCCCCCTCCCCCAAGAGGCACTGGCTGTTGGTGGGGAGCCCAATTGATGGTCAGCAAATTGCTGGCTAAATGGCCGGGACAATTTCAATTTCTTTTGGCCGGGGGTCCTTGTTAAAAATCTTTTTTATTGCAACCCACGATGGACACTTCAGAAGGCAAATGGTCTGACAGGGCCCAAGCCGTGGAGCTGGAGGGTGGTGGCTGGACAGAATGCAGCTTATGATCAATTCCCCTGCCAGTACCAGCTGTTCTTTCGAGGAAAGGCCAAAGGCACATTTTGGTATGATCCTGTCTTCCAGGTGCGTGTTCCCTTCCTTTCTCCCCTTTTCATCACCCTCCTGCTTGCTTTCCCTGGCTCGCTTGGTCTCCGTCCCACCTCTCTCCCCCCTTTCTCTCCCTGGCCCTTCTCCAAACCTCCCACCCGTTCCCGTGTCTGCATGTCTGTGTGGAAGCACGGTCATTTGCTGCCCAAACCATAAGCAGAGATGACAATGGCATGCCATATGGGCAGATCTGACATGCTGAGAACCTCCCTTGTCAGAGGCGTTCCTCAGTA
>KV908367.1:650523-673023 GCA_002005505.1 Botryococcus braunii
GCTAATGTCGTCGAAGGTACTGGGAAGATGTCTGGTTGTACAGCACCGCCCAGCGGTTGTGTCTGTTTCCGGGCTGGGGCGGGGGTTTGCGGTCCCTTTCCCAAGCGTTATAGGATGAGTTGCTGTCGTCATGATTAAGTTGAAGTTTTACAATGGTGTTTCTGCCCACAGGTGGGTCCCATAAACGACCAACCGTTTTTGGTACAAATGTTTGGAAAACATGTTGATGCCAGGGCTGCACAGCAATTCCAAGAACGCGACTTTCCTCAGCCAGGGCCATGCACTGTGCTGGCTGAATCGCCAATCTGCAGCCCTGACACGCAGCTGTCAGTTGCAAAATCTTTCAAAGGCGCAACAGTTTTGATAACCGGGGCAGTCGGTTATGTTGGCAGTGTTGCCCTCGAGCAATTGCTACGCCTCTGCCCAGAGATTAGAAAAATATACCTCGTAGTCAGGTACGGCAGCCCATTTCAGTTTTACCCAAAGAGTGTGAGGGAAGCATTGTGCTCAACGAGGCTGTTTCTGGCCTGCAGGCCAAAACGCAACAAGTCCGCTGAAGACCGTGTTGCAAGTCTCCTGCGGAGGCCACTATTCCATGGACTTTATGTTGATGGTCAACTTCCTTCTGAAGTTTTACAAAAGGTTGTCACAATGAGTGGGGATTTGCTTGAAGCTCAGCTTGGACTCCCAACAGCAGAGCTGAAGAAGCTTACACAGGAAGTTACTCATGTGATCCACTCAGCAGCTAGCATTAGCTTCATCGATCCTATCATGTCTCTTCTAAACCAAAATTACGAGGTAAGCATCACTGGGGATGCCATGCATTTGTAAAGATTGACTAGGAGTGTGGCTTCAATTACCAGCCCACCAACTTGAAGTTGAGCAAGCTAAATGATAACCAAATTGTAGTTGTTCACCATTCTCTTCTGCAAAAACATAGTAGTTTACCAAGTAAGACCTTTTTTGAGTTTTGTAAGTATGCAGAGGCCCTAGCCAGGGCAATGTGAATTGTAACTTCATTTGTAAATGGCAGTGTAGACCCTCTGGATTGCAATCAACATAAAGGAGTTTCATAAGCACCTCTTATCACGCCCTTGACTGCACCATTTTGCTGTCTGGAAGCATTGCATCGTCTTCCGCACCCTTCCTGATTAGTCCTGGTCAAGAGTCCTGGTCCTGGTCCTGGTCAAGAGTCCGTGAAGTCCTGGTGATTGGTTTGTGGCAGGCCACAAAGAGAGTGGCAGAAGTAGCAAGCAAAATGCAGCACTTGAAGGTGTTTTGCCACGTTTCAACGGCGTACGTGAACTCATGGAAGGGCCAGTACGAGCATGTAGAGGAGCGAATTTATCCTCTGCACCTTGCTGATGGCAAACTGGTAGACCATGTTGAGATTGCAGCACAACTACACAGAGTCGACCCTGACGCTGCAGAGGAAAAGGTGCTGTTTCAGAGTTCTTCAACCTTCATTATTATGTGGAAGGCATGTATAAGGCTTTTGATAGGGGCAACTTATGCTTGCTGAGTAACCTTATCTTAGGCCAGTAGTGCTTCAAGGTTCACTCTATGTTTACATTCCTGTTGTAAATATTGTGTGGTCTTTGTATCTCGAAAGATAGGGGCAAAAGAGAAAGAAGTTGACAGAAACAAGTGGGAGGGGTGATGGTTGGGGAACTGCAAGGACGTGACAGCGGGTGGAGGGGTAGAAAGCTGGAGTTGGTTGTTTCCAGTTGAGGGTGTGGGCTTGGAGATGGAGGAGAGAGAAAAGAGGGAGTTAGTTGTGTGTCCAACCAGGCATTTGCATGACATGGTCGAGTTGTTTCTGTGGCTGTTCGTTAATGGTTGTGGATTAATGAGAAGCCTATCTTCGTCCCTTCCTGACCGTATATTGTCCAGGTCAAAACTGACTGTTGGCATGAACTTGGAATGGCAGGCTCAGGACATAGTCCAACAAACAGGTCTTCTGAACACCTATACCCTGACCAAGTACATGACAGAGCAATTGATCTCTGAGTATCATCACACGAAATTCCCGGTCTGCATAGTGCGTCCATCTTTGGTAGGGAGCATAGCACATCAGCCGGCTCCAGGATACTTTGGGAACTCAGCAGGATCAACTGCTTACCTGCTGGCATATGGCATGGGTAAGGTGTTCTTGAACTTGATATCCTGCTCTGCCATTAGATTGAGCTACTGTTAGCACAAGTCCAGAAGCCTGTGGAACCTCTGAACTCATTGAGATCCAAGTAGAAAGGATGGTTTTCTGGAAATTTAAGGTCGTATAAATCCAAAACTTGCCGAACTTGTTACAGGACTTGGGTTGTAAGTGGCCTCGTATGCTGAGGTGCAGCAACCCCAGAAGTGCCTGATGGTGGACGTAACTGTCAGGACTTTGAAGTGTTAACAACAACTTTAGGAAGCGAAATGTTATCATCATTTGTCCCCAACTTTTGCCTTGCAGGCATTGCCACATACACTGCACATCGGCCGGAGAGCATTTATGATTTGATACCAGCTGATTTGGTTGGATCAATCATTCTGGCTGCAACTGCTGCAACAGCTCAACACTTAATATCGACAGGGAAGGATCCAGTTGTTGTGCACGCATGTGCATCTACAACCAATCCTATTCGCCACATTCGGATGTTTGATGACATCGTCACTCCCTTTTGGACAGAGTATCCTGCAAAGTACAGGTTCAGCTATGGCTATCCGAAGTCTACAGATTTCCTGTAAGCTCACATACCTCACGTGGTTTAATAAAAGCGTTCCCAATGAAAAATTCAGGCATCAGTGAGCCTGGCACATGTCAGCAGACTTGTTGTGGCTCCTATTGACCGTTGTCCTTTAGCCATAGGTCTACTATGCTCTTTCTGTTCTAAAGGCTGCATTTGTTTGTGAACTGGGGAAGATAAAGATGAGACTTAGTCCACCAGAAGTGTTATGTAAATTCCTTACCTGAGATGTCATTGAACCCCCCTAACATTAACTTCCCATGGTGGTGAGATGATGCAAGGGATAATGGTGCTGTTTGGTCCAGTATGAATCTATATTTACTGATGCACTGCACAAACCTCTTGTGCAGGTCATATGTGAAAGAAGGCAGCCTTCTCTTCTGGCTTTTGACGCTGTACCACACCATCAAGTTTACTATATTTGCGTTCCTGCTGAGGTTGTTTGGGCTTCCTGACTTAGCTCAAAAATTGAAGGAGGGCTGGATGGTGAGAGCTTCATCTTGAAAACCTGAACTTGTAGCAGACTTGCATTGAGAAGGTACACATATGGACAGAATAGTCCATTTGTGGCTCTAACCTTTGCTTGCGTCACATGCAAGTTATACGAACTGTTTGACGTATATGTTGCTTCTAATCTTTGTTTATGGCCAGCATTAATATCATTTCTAAAGAAGACCTGTGCGTCTAATGCTGGGATGTCTTGGACAGGCTTGGCGGACTTACAACACTGAAAAGCTTGATTTGCAACTCTTTTTCTGCTCCAAGAATGCCAGGCATCTAGAGGTGAGTGCACTTCCTGTCGTCCTTGCCTTGTCAAGCTTACATAAGATCATCACTGTTATTGAGTGTGATTTGTTAGATATAGAGCCACTCGTTCAGACATAAGTGCAGAACATCAAGTACCACCACCTGGACCAGTGACCTGAATCAGTGCAAATGTTGCTGCAGAGTATTGTTGTTCCTGAGGAGAGATCAGCACTGAAAATGGTCTGGCGGCCAAAGGACGACTGGATCGATTATCTTTTCACTCACCAGCATTATATTCAGCACTTCTTTTTCAACCAACGGAAGAGAGTAAATTAACAAGTGGGAGAAACAGCCGCTTTTGAACAGTAATGAAGGGTTCTCTGAGTAACTTGTGCCATAGATTGGCAGATCATTTTGCAGCTTCGTCATTCAAAGGGACGTTTAGGTGTTCTCACGTGATTTGTCTTAGTGGTGTTGCTCGCTTCTATTTGAGAAGATTCAAGATCAGGGTGGGCTTTTGCAACGAATAGCCCTACCATGTTTTTAGATCATTCTTCCATGCCTCGAGGACCCGGTTACACGAAATTAACTTTCCAAAATGTGGAAAGCACAGTTCAATTGCAGAATCCTAAAGTATGGCGGACAACTGAAGTACAAGATCACCATTTAATTAATCCAGTTTGAAAAGTTCAACAGTTTAGCCTTGTGCAAGGGCACACCGAATGCGAGTTCCGTACATGAAAGTCTAGTGAATGTACCAAGGGGCCAGAAAGCTGCATCAGTTCGGCTTCTGCTCCCTATGACAGGCCAGTGCGGTGCTCTAGGGGCGAAGCGCATCATTTTCTTGTCTGCCACCGTCAAAAATGCATTATGCATTAGAAGTCGCTTTGGTTGCTTAATGGGTCCTCTTTGCTCCATACTAAGGAACACGGAGCAGTTGGCCCAGCAACTTACAACCCCATGTTCAGTCAGGCTCTTCCTAAGCACGCTTACTTCAGGCCAATGTCCTTTGTCCTCTGTGCGGTTGGTGGAGGCAGCCTGCCCTTGCGTGACACTTTGTAATGGCGGATTGAGATTGTGCAATCTAAGGGTTGACATGCAGGTTGTTTGCTGCTTACAGTCCCACCGGACCAGGTAGTTTTGAGGGAGAACTGCTCTTTAAAGAATCCAGACGATGTAGATGGGGGGGTGTGCTGGCATAAAGACGGGCTCCTTACGAGTCCATCGAATCAGTAGGAGTCTGAAACTTGGATTTATGGGGTATTATCAGGTTCAGGTACTTCATCGAGTAAGTAGACAAAGATGGGTGTCAGCCTTCTAGGGCTCATATTGGCCTTGTGGAGCAGTCTAAGGCCGCATGTGTGTTTTTCATCCGCGCGGGCAAGTTTCATTAATGCTGATTGTAGGATTATAGAGGATTTTTTGTGGAGAACGGTTACGCCCACCAGCTTCTCACTAGATGTACGTGGACAGACTCTAGATAAGCCACTTACGGGACGCAGCAGCATAAAAGTTTTTTGCGTCTCCACGAAGCTTCAGCATGTTTGTGTAAGCCCTTGTATTGAGAAGAAGGGGAGACTACGTCATAAATTGAGGTAGTTGGTTCAATGGAATGACATCGGTACTACTAAAATTCAGTTTATTCTACAGCTGGAAGTTCCTGCTATCATAGAAAAATCTCTGTTCAAACCCAAGCCGATAATTTGAAGTGCACCACAGCGCCGAAAGTCCATGTACAACAGTTACAGTTACAGTTGAAGGTGCCCAATACCGGACAAGCTCTCTGGACCACAGAAATAGTGGTCACACCTCGGGAGCACTTGCAAGATGTTGACACGCTTAAACTGTCAACAATTCCCTGCCAATAGAACAAAATGAATGTACAGCAATTACATTCCATGAACTTGCAGTCCTCCAACTTCTGATAGGCAACAGCTAAGGTTTGGAATCATCCCAATCTCAATAGTTCAACTGGTGGCTGTCTTGAGCATTCTTTGGCGCGCACTTGCCTGTACATGGTTTCGGCCCTTGGAGGATGTTGGGCTTATGTTGAACTCCAACCCATGGCCTGAGGTATCTCTCCTCCATCGCCAGTCTGATATATGTCCAGAACTGGGACGATGACAAAGCAAGGAAAGAATGCCTTCTGCTTCAACCAGTGCAGGTCCCCTTTCTAGATATCAATGACTATTGTGCAACACTCCCTGCCACACTGAAAAGGTTTTCAGCTGAAGAGATGTCCAACATGGGGCATGAGTACAACCAGGCACGCTAGCGACATCGGTAAAGATTGGGTCGCTTGGGGGTAGCTGGCAATATTTGATTTAAGGATCTCTCAAGACCGTCATACGTGTTTTTGATTGCAGATGAAGCTCGAAGGACACATTGCTTCGTAATCGCACTGGCGCATAAGCCGTCGCAGACACATAATTCCCCACACCCCCTTAGCGACATTGCAGGCTCTGTGCACCGGCAGATCTTCTGAAGGACATGCGGTCATGTGCATGTAGATGAGCCACAAGGCTTACACTCGACGTCTGTGTCTTTAATCCTGTCATGCATATAAAAGTGTTTAACCGGAATGTGTTTCTGGCACCTTCACTTCAAAGTTTTAAACTGCATTTCATGCCACATTGGAGATGGACTCGGCAGCACGAACAAGAACAACAGCTACTGCTACTGCTACTGCTGCTACTAGTGCTGCTGCTGGTGCTTAAACTACCATTACTATGACAGGGACGGTGGCAGCCACAACTTCAGCAATCATGACTTTACAACGGCTACTAGGTGATCATCGGATGGCACACAACATTGCAACGACACCACCTGCAGCGTAAGCCTCCGGAGCAGCACTAAGGCAGCAGCTGCAGCAGTAGCACTGCGGTGTTGCTTGGGAGGCTTACAGTGACGGCATGCCCAGCCCCCGACAAGGCACGCTGACGGCAAACTCAAACCCACAAATCCACAATATGCCTGATTCCTTCTTGCTTTTCCTGTTTGTCTCTCCTTCGGAAACACCATGCACATTTCGTGCCCACGTAAGCGCTCTCTGTCTCTCTCACTCTCTCTCTCTCTCTCTCTCTCTCTCTCTTCTCTCTCTCTCTCTCTCTCTTCTCTCTCTCTCTCTCTCTCTTCTCTCTCTCTCTCTCTCTCTCTCTCTCTCCTCTCCTCTCTCTCTCTTCTCGCTCTCCTCTCTCTCTCTCTCTCTCTCTCTCTCTCTCTCCTCTCTCTCTCTCTCTCTCCTCTCTCTCTCTCTCTCTCTCTCTCTCTCTCTCTCTCTCTCTCTCCTCTCCTCTCCTCTCTCCTCCTCCCCCCCCCCCCCCCCCCCCCCCCCCCCCCCCCCCCCCCCCCCCCCCCCCCCCCCCCCCCCCCCCCCCCCCCCCCCCCCCCCCCCCCCCCCCCCCCCCCCCCCCTCCCCCCCCCCCCCTCTCTCTCCTCTCTCCTCTCTCTCTCTCTCTCCTCCTCTCTCTCTCTCTCTCTCTCTCTCTCTCTCTCTCCCCCCCCCCCCCCCCCCCCCCCCCCCCCCCCCCCCCCCCCCCCCCCCCCCCCCCCCCCCCTCCTCCTCTCCCTCCTCTCCTCTCCTCTCTCTCTCTCTCTCTCTCTCTCTCTCTCTTCTCTCTCTCTCTCTGTCTCCTCCCCCTCCCCCTCCCCCTCCCTCTCGCTTTCCCCCCCCCCTCCTCCCTCCCCCCTCTCTCTCTTCTCTCCTCCCTCTCTCTCTCTCTCTCTCTCTCTCTCTCTCTCTCTCTCTCTCTCTCTCTCTCTCTCTCTCTCTCTCTCTCTCTCTTCTCTCTCTCTCTCTCTCTCTCTCCTCTCTCTCTTGTTGGTGTGTGTGTGTGTGTGTTGTGGGTGTGTGTGTGTGTGTGTGTGTGTGTGTGTGTGTGGTGTGTGTTGTGTGTGTGTGCGCCCCCCCCGGGGGTGTGCAGTTTGGCTGACGTCTCCACTAGTTCCAATCTCAATCTCCGTTGGTTCTGTGACACTGTATCGTTCACAGTTGGCCTGTCGCTTGTATGCTGCACCATGTGTGGAACATGGTTTACGGATTAGAACTACCTTCTTATATAAACTCACACCTTCATGTTGGGTTCGAAATTCATGTTAAGTGCACTGCTTATGATTGTGTGGCGACGTGGTCAGAAAATACGTTGAATAGAAGTATACCACACATCTGCAACAATGGTATGGGGTTAAGGGGAGTGGTGCGGGAAGAGGGGGAGGAGAATGAAGGCCACCAGCTCGCTGCTCATTGGTGTGATAGACTAGCATGAATACAAATGAGTCGGGGGCTGACTAGTGCTCCGGCTGGCCTGCATTTCATTCATCTGCTTGTGGTAAACATTCAGATGTCTTGTTCTTATTCAACAGTCTCCGAGGGCTTCTTAACCAAGCCATCCTTGGCACGGAAAGTGGCGAGGGATACCTTTTTTGTTTGCCGGGGTCAGACTCACTCTTTCTGCTGGAGGTGGCCGCTCGCAGCATGGAAGGTGTGAGCGTCTGGTAGCATGATTTCGGGGTGAGGGGCTCTTGCTCTGGCTTTGTCTATTGAATCAGATTGTGTATAAGAGAACCGAAGGAGACACTTGGGGGATTGAAAGCTGATGCACTGGCCTTGTTGAAGAGACTCCAGAGCCTTTTGAACCAGGCCGTCATTGCACAAGATGCGGAGGGGTAGTATGTCATGCATTGGGTCAGATTCAAAATTGCTGCCGCTGTTGGTCACCACTTGGCTGCTCGCCGGGTGTGACATGTTGCTTGAAACATTGGAGTTAGGGTCGTTGAAACATTACGCTGGTCTTCTTATCCCACCTTTGTAAAAGAACGAAGGAGATTACATTGTCCAGCCACTAGAGGCTGGTGAAGACGGAGCAACTCCCACAACAAACAGAAGAACTCAAATGAAAGAAAAACCTCTCATTGACCAAGCGGACGGCAGCGCTGAGGCGGTGCTGCAAAATAAACAACCGCAAAGGTGTATGCCCATGCCACACACAAGGCGGAAACGCCATTGCTAACGCACGTAACAGGTTTTGTAGCTCCATTGCAGTGCCGCTTCATACAGCGTTCCTCAAGACAATATACAATGGACCGCACTCACTTCTTAGTATTGAATCTGTCCGTAAACCCAGGTCACTTCTGCTAGTACGTCATTACTCTCGTCCTATGCTAAGATACGCTGCTGCGCTGTTTGGGCAGGCAAGCTGAACAAATGCCTACGTCTGTACCACAACCCTAAAAAAATCAATCAAGAATGCCTTGAAGACACCCTAGAAAACCCTGGAGGCCCTGCACAGAGGACTCTATTGCATCTGGAAACAGCGGCAGACGGGTGGAGCCGCCTTTGCAGAACACGCTAGAAAGAATTTGTTTCAACGATCAAAAAAAATAGGTCTGCGGTACCTATGTAGATACTCCTCCGAGGTGGAGAATGAAATATTCTGCACAGAAGCCGTCAAGGGGCAGCGAAGGAGCACGAGCTCGTGCTCCTTGGCTGTCCCTTGACAGTGCCAAGAGAACATGCCAACTTGTCCGAAGCAGCATTGTATATTTTCATCCTATTCATAAGATAGGTTCGAATCTTGTAAGGATCCTGAATAAACTAGGGAATGGCCCTGCCGCTGCTTGCAGCCACACGACACCTCAGGAGGCAAAGTCCCTTACACGATATGGCTTCAAAAAGCACCACGCCTTTAAAGCGGCACGTCTGCACGACTTCTTTTAGAGGCAGTCACTCTGTGAACCAGAATTTCTATCAACAACGCCATCCCCAAGCAACTCTCGAAAATCGGTTATGAAACCGATTGTCGCAATGACACTTGCGGGAGCTTCTCCCCCCTTAAATTATGGAAGGACCGCGTCCCATGCCCGTAACTTGTCAGGAAGGGTACGTCAGTACAATACCGTTACACTGCGACCAGACGAAGCTTTGGGAAGGGGGACTGGCAGAGAAGGGAAAAAGGGGGTGGGGTGTTTCCAAATGCAGAAAGACTTCTTGCATTGGAGGCTCACATTCTTAGTTGTTACACAAAGCAAAGGGTCTCTTCAAAACTTGAGACTCTCGGTCAGCAGGCAATAAACAGTTCTGCTCTATTCACAGCTGATTTTCCGAGTTCATTGCCCATTCATTCGCTTCATTGTCGATGCTGTGCGGCAAGGGGTAACACTGTAACACCCATGAATGCTAACAGAAGGTGGCCAAAACCCCTGGATTTTAACCTAATACACTGAGCACTGCTCCTCCTATACTCAACACGAACTTTGGTTCACACACACGCCCATTATGATACCTACACACATTTAACCTACACACTGGCAGTATCTATCGGAGGGCAACGCCACACACTTTCAATGCTGCCAAATATTTAAGGAAAAGACAATAGCCTCCCACTCACCGGGGTCACCTACGTTTCCTTTTTAGAATCAAGAGTGAAGCCCAGGCCTTTTGTAATTCAGCCACATAGATTTTATGTGTGAGGCGCATTTCCAAAGATTCTGCTTTTGACTTTGTCAATACTTTACCTTGTTCTGCCAATTGCCCGGCTCATCCTCCTCCCATTCAAAAATATGTACTTCTTAACATTGGTATTGCTCTAATGGCTAAACAATTCCCAAACAACCAACAAAGTCTAGTCCTGCAGGCCCTCCTTTTGACAATATTTTCAACTCAACCATCACAGTTGCACATGCTATTCTTTGACAGACACTCTGTCAGGACAGAAAGCCCATCCCACTTCAGTCTCCATGTCAAATCTCACATCACACACCACCATTACTGGCTGCAATGCCCATAGGCAGAAACAGCGAGAATGCCATTATTATATATAGGGTTATTGTTACTATTAAGTCGGGGTGGGGGGGGGAGGGGAGTTACCGTCCCAGGCTGTGTGGAGGTTCCTGTGTACCTCCAACAACGGCAAGGCCAAAAAAAGAAATTGCGCATCCAAGGCATAAAAATGCTCAGTTACCTCAGGAGCATATTGCAAGGACAGCAGTTCTCTACTAGATCTAAGAACCTAGACATGAAAGACTGTTAGCAAATCACAGTCTTGCAGCTGCTCATTTCATACGTTGCCAATTGTTGCCATTGAAGTCCAGAAGTGTCCTGCCAAATGTAGAGGTACCTCTGTAAACACATCATCAGGCGGGACATGCTATCCTACAAGAAAGCTTCAGAACATGGAGTGCACTCAGGAGCATCCAGACTCTATACACGTCGGACAAGCCCGGCCGGCTATCCTGTTTATTTAGCATTCTGATAAAAATTGACCTCAAATATCATGATTTGGCTATATACACGACCATGTTTAGCTCATCGTCAGCCATACAGCATTCCATAAACTTTTGACCCTATGCGTAGCTGCAGGCTATGCCAACGCAGAAGTGCCCCCCCATGACCCAAGGTATCCTTGTCTGCCACCCTTGCAAAGCAAATTGAAAGGGTATGGACACAACTCTAGAATATCTTTCAACGTGAGGGTTGTCCTTCTTCCTTACCTGCCCCTGTGAGGGGTGGCTAAGTGACTAGTACTGTGGCATGTGGCAATCTCCCACCCACTGCTTTGCTTACTCGTGAGCCCTGACTACGGTGAGCTCCAGACATAATTCATGATGGCTGATTCTTCGTTGGATTCTCGTCTTCCCATTCCAGCCTAACTAAAAAGGAAGTCTAAATATGACTCCCAAGTAACACCACGGCTGCACAGAGTTTCGAGTGCATTAAGATCAGATATGCATACCGCACCTTTTTTGACATAAGGCGCGGAGCATAGTATGTGGCCACTTGTACCTGTGTGAGGCCTTTAGCATGGACATAGGAATGCATGTACCGTGTGGAGCCTTACTCCGTCTTGTAGTTGCATTGGCAGCTCCAACCTGACTTGTTGCTTATAACTGATACACATTTAAACCCATGATGTCTGGGTGTTTGAAATTCCTTGCCCTGGGTTGGACTATACAGGAAGACATGTATGGCATGTCAGCATATCATAAAAAGTCAAAAGCCAGATAACTATGTCAAAGTAAGGGAGGTCACAAAGTGGCATGAAATCATCTCGTTTGACCAAAGCCATGTGGAAAATCCCTTTTTCTCCCATAAAGGTCATTGATGGGAGTAGCTTGGGAGGCCCAGCTGAGCTATGCAAGCCCACATGGGCTTTTGCATTGAAAAATCAGAGGCACATACTTCGCAATTGTGAAATTGTAAAGCAGCCCACGTGTTCCACAGGGATGGGGCGGCCAAGCTGCTTTTGCATTACATTTCTCACCTGGACACAAACACCCTCAATGCATTCGGTTGCCTCGTTGTAACAGGTTCCTCCAAACTTCATTTCTGAATTGCGATCCGTACTTTCATGCAAGCATGCTCATGTAGGTTGGGAAAGATATCAGAAGAGGGGACGGGGACAACATGTGCTGTGAAAAGAGGCCAGACAATGTTCAAGTATTTCAGTTTGCCAAACCTTTGAACCACATTTGTCCCACCTCTGAGTATTATGGGTCTCACTTTCGCGCAGAATGACAACACTGCATCACGGGACAAGAAGGTTTACCTCGGACAGTTGCAAAGAGTCCATGCCCAAAGATGCTAGGGTGTCTGTGTCCTTTACAGAGCTGACAGGTACTCCCACAATCTCCAGTACAGCTGGCAGCAACTCCATCTGAGCCAAGCACCCACATTTGCTGGTCATACGAATACATCCATGTGACTATGCCATACAGGCAATGCAAAGGCAGCTTATGGGAGCAGTGAGCTGGTGCACACTGCTGCCAGCTCAGGACTCTTTGAAAGCATACTCGATAGAACCACACATGCCTGTACGACAGGACCCTAGCAATGATGACAGGTCATGTGCCTCCAAATAAAGACCTTCGCAATGAAAACGGTAATCGCCTCTTTTGCTAGAGCCAGACGCTCTAAATGTGCTTGTTGCTGTTCAAGCCATGGGAGGGCTAGCACCTGCTGTTGGGAGGAAGACGCAGTCTGCATGACCTCTGGGTGCAAAAGACCGGCGTATGAGCCATGAATTGCGCCCACAGTTGGGCCTCCAATGAGCAGAGCACCCAGTACGCGGAGGCAATCATCTATTGGTTGTGCGGTAGACACATCAAAAATCCGACCGCTGTTGTGGCTTGTCTTGCCATGCAATGATTCGGCCACGACACCCACATGGTCCACAACACCCCAGCCCACACACAAGCCCGGTAGTCCAGCCGCACGGCGCGCCTCCGCAATCATCTCGCACGTTGAATTGGCATATGCATAATTTGTTTGTCCTGGAATGCCAGTACAGAGTCATGTTGTCATCAATTGATTTAGCTGTCACACATTATTGTCGTGTTAGCTGGGTTGTTTTAACTTGCCCCTGCACTGCTGAGGTGAGTAAGAGCACATCACAAGGTGCAATGTCACAAGCTCTCGGGAGTGGACTATAACCCTTCTTGGATTGGAACATGGTTCACTGGCCTGACAAGTTATTCTTGTCAAGACCGGAAAGGTCCTGGACACCCTTGAAGGTGGCCTTGCGGGCTGAAAAGGCCAGCTTTAGATGCATAAATTTCAAAGCAAGTCTGTGAGTGCGACAATGCTATGTGTGTAATAAGAGTGCATTCAACCCTCAAAGAACAACGAGCGCCATGCCATGTTCACGGCTGAGAACTGACCTTGGTTGCCGAGCATTGTTACACATGAAGAGAACATTACAAAGTGCTTGAGTGTTGGATGGTCGCGTGAGAAAATGTCCAGATTGACAGCCCCCAAAGCCTTTGGCTCCACAACATCATTCCAGCCCTCTCCTGTCTGTGTCACCCACCCACAGATTCCTCAGTTTGCAGCAACAGAGAGGAAACACGAGCAGCTTACAAAGTGCAAAAATAACTCCTACAACCATGTCCTTAAAGACACTTTCCCAAATGTATTAGACCCAGGTCTTGCACCTGTGTCCTCTGACTGCATTCCACCTAAAGGACAAGTACGTCATCCACCTTGAAACCATTAAAAAAAATACATGTCCTACACCTGTGTCCCCTGAGACTGCATTCCACCCCAGTGTGCAAGGGCATGATGGACTTTTGAAGGGAAAATTGCTGACCTGGTTGGAAAGCCACCTATCATTAAGAACCATGGCCAAGTGGAAAATGGCAGAGACAGGGCCCATCTGCGCCGCTTCATCCAGGAGAAATTTGGCCTCGTCAACGTTTGCAACGTCCAGCTTAGATACCTTGACCTGCATCCCAGAGTTCCTCGTGTATAGCACACAAACACTATTAACACACACAAAATGCATGCTCCCTGCCTATCCAAATTTTGATCAGCCAGAACGTTCTGTTACACTGCGTGCAGCAAGCATATGCTCGGCACTTTCTTCAGCGAAGGATTTTACTGCATTCTCCGGTCAGGAACCAACTTTAACACTCATATCCGTTTGACACTTCAGACGTGCTAAGTGCCGCAGCAGGAGGCATGCACACACGTGTTGGTGACCTCCTGAATAATGTACGCATGAGTGACAGCATGTCAGTATGTTCCAATACATTATTTCAAGCCAGATGCTGAGAGAAAACATTTGACATGGCCAGAGTGTCCAACCTGGGCACCCTGACGTGCAAGGGCGGCGAGCGCACGGGCTTGCCCGCCTGTACGAAGGCCACGCTTGCTGGACAGCAGGAGGCGGGATGCGCCGCGCTGCACTAGCCATGCTGCAAGGGCCAACCCAAAGCCGCCAAGCCCACCCGTGATGACATAGACTCCACCCTCATCACAGACAAATTCCGGCACCGGCTGGATGGGCCTTTCTCCAGCTTCGTTGTCCATTGCCACGACCGTCATGAACGTCCTGCCTGTTGCATTCAATCTGTCTAGTGAGGGCCATGTAGGGCCTCAGACTTGTTAAAGTGATCCTGCACCTTGCATTCGCACTAAGGAAGACTTGACAGTCCTAACTCCGTACTGTTGCATCAGAAAGCCTTCAAGGACAAATACCAAGGTAATGTGTAATAATGTGTACCTCCTCAGTTCAGTTCATGTCCAGATACCATATGTAACTTCATATAGCACAGCCCTCTTTCCCAGCCAGATGCCCGGAGGCTTACATGTCCGCAAATGTGTATCCCTATGCATCTGTTCATGCCTGAGCCATAACTGGGGCGACGCACTCAGGGAAGCCAACAGAGGGCCAATACCTTCAGAAAGTGCGCTAACACCTTCTCCAATTTGCCTCCAGGTAATCGAAAGGTGTGGCAGTGGCAACACCTCTCCAGATGCAAGGCCATCTTTGAGGAGGGCATGAAGCTTCCAGGCCTCCGATTCCTCAACTGGAAGAGAGTCACCTAGGGAGAAGACCAACTCCTCTGCATCAGAAATGTTCACTTGAATCTGACGGCCAGAAGGAAGTGTCAACGTATTTTGGTTGTCTCCACTGAGATCAACGTAGTGGCCCCTTGAGGCCACACATCGTGCCAGCTCAGTGGGACTCGGTCCTCGGGCAGAAGTGCGGTACACCAGCTGTGCCCCCTGACCCTGAGTGCGTGACAGGATGAAGGTCTGTGGCTTTGCTTCCAGAACTAAATTCTCTTGTGGAAGTCCCGCAAAACTCTCAAGCACATGCGCCGCAGCAGCAGGGTCCTCCACAGTTGCAAACACCTGTAAACCCCTTCCCATTTGGAAGGGTACTTTGAGCAGGTGAACTCTGCTTCATAAGGGAGGACTACACAATCCTACACAATCCTGGAGCAGAGCCATCTCCCACGTCAAGCTCAGAAGGAGCGCAATCACTATGCAACTTCACCAAGAAAGGCCCCGTTTTGATGCTGGGACACCAGATTCATGTTCTTGTTCCTGCTGAAGGCGTACATGATTCAGACTTGTAATTCCGTTAAAGGGACACGGGCATGGCAGGGCAACCACAAAGACGGAAGTGCTTGAAACAGCAGATTTGAAGAAAGAGCTCGTGTTTTTGGACGTTTGGCTGTGTGCATCACTGAGCTTGGCTGCTTGACCATTGACCTCAAAGGATGCAGAGGCGCCTGCGCCTCACCAGTTTAAGGACATGATGACAAAGCTCAATCAGCACAATCTCCACGTAACTTTGCACACTCCACTCGATGGACAGCTCAGCACCTGAAGTCCATGACACATAGCAATGCGGATGCAGGCAAGGCCCAACGGAGAATCGGCACCCTGGACCAAGATGGCATCTCCACAGCGCAGGTGTGCCAAGCCCAGCACAGCGTAAGCGGCTGCATATGGGAGTGTCACAGTTGCCGCCTCGTCCATCTGCATTCACAAGGACCTCCTTTAAATGCCCCACTGTGAGTCACCTGGCACCAGAAGGGAAGGCCATCGTTTCTCATCGCCCAAGACGGAAATTTTTTTCTGCCAGGTAAGCAGGCTTGGAGGGCGCCCATGCTTACGTGAGAAAAGTTGTCACCTTCATTTTCCAAATGTCAACGTGTTCTCCCAGTCTCTCGTTTCCTCAGTAAGGTAACCTAAGAAAGGTAAATTTCCTCCACATACTATCTGTTGCCTCCTTCTTTGAGGGGACTTATGGGTATGTTGGGGCATGTGCCTGCACGGGTGGGGTGCTGTGTTATTCACTCATCAGACTCTGGATTGTGCTCCACTTCTGTATGTCTTCTGTTCTTTCACCTTTCCAGTCCCTCAACTTGAATGGCCCTTCAAGCTTTGGACTGTAGTACAAACATGGGGCAGTCATTGCAGGGGTGCTAATAGTACGCACCGGCCACATCGTAGGGGCAGCCCACTGGAAATAGGGCAATACATCTGCATGCGAGGCAAGTGGCCCAGCAGCAAGCCCCACCACTGCCTTGCCAGTGGCATCACGGCCGCTAAAGCTAAAACCCAATGTAGGCCCAGCATGCTTTACCATTGCCAAAAGGGCTCCTGCAAGTAACCCACCGGCAGATGCTGGTTAGCCTTTAGGGGAGCTGATGAAACCCTCTCTTCAGATAACAAAATTCAATATCAAATGGAGCCATTCAACAGCTTGGAAGCTGTGACCAAAAGACTGGCGAGCCCTGAAACAGGAAGGAAGTGGAGAGCACTGGGCAGTCTGACACCTGGGAAGGCACGAGACAGGCGAGCCTTAAAATGAGAAGGAAGTGGAGAGCAATGGGCAGTCTGACACCTGGGAAGGCAGTTTTGAAAGCTGCACCAATTTTTTTAAAAAACGACGCCCGGGCGATAAGTATTGTGATCCAGCAACATACCAGAAACGACTACCTGCACACTTAGAAGCTTTGTGTATGTCGCTCTATTGACCTACCACATGTCACTTTGCATGGGATGCTGCCGGGTGCCCTGCTATTGTCAGCCTTCTCCACCCAGTAGGGCCGCCCGCTTGTGGAGACCTTCAAATGGCACCTGCGTGGACTTGTGGACCGGGCAGCTGCAGCAGCGGCACATTTAACATCCTCGACCTGAAGAAGAAAGCCTGCCTTCAGTAACAGATGCAGCACTTCTGATCTGATGTGTTTGTCTATGGTTCTGAGACACTGCACACCATTTGAGCAGCAGCAGCAACGTACCAGTGGTCATTTATTTCTTCTAGCAAATGGGCAACCTTCCTAGCATCCCATGTGGTCCCTTACCAGGGGACTTTCTTAGAGATACAGTGTCAAACACAAGCATGGCCTGACAGATGGAACTACGTCGAAATTGAGGTAAGACTCTATTGGAAGTGAGAGAAGAAAAGCAAAAGAGGCAAAGGCATGTGCCCTTGTGTGCGTATGTGTGTGTGTGTGTGTGTGTGTGTGTGTGTGTGTGTGTGTGTGTGTGTGTGTGTGTGTGTGTGTGTGTGTGTGTGTCTTACTGATGTGGGGATGGCGCGGTAGGAACCGGGGACGCCATCCACAAAGACGTTGACAAGAAGGTCAAGGTGTGCAGCAGCCGCAACCATCTCTGAGCCGCTCATGGCCTCATCTGCCACACCAGGGATGGTGGAACACTCAGACGGTGGAGTGGCAGAAGCATCCAAAACACATCGCAGGCGGCTGCCACCTGACTCATGGCGAGCACAGCGTACCAGACCCACTACTCCAGCGGCATCTGCTCGTGTGCCATGGACCCATACTGCATTTTCGGAGTTGTCTCCCTTTCCTGCATGTTTGCAACGCCCATGACTTGGCATAGAGTGGTCTCTGGATTTGCTGTTTGACATGCTCTAGAAGGACGCTTCGAAGGAGTCTATTATACACGACAAACACAAAATGGGTCAAAAATTTCACATGCCCATCCTTTTTGCCCAAAACAGGAAAAATATTTCCCATCATATCCCGAACCATGAGCTCAACGTGTGGAGAAACACGCTGTCAGCATTGCAATGGGGGCTTGCAGGGAAACCTACCTGTAGATCATGACAGAAACATACATGGCACAGAAAGAGCAGGTTGTGGCCGGCAAACAGAAGCGAGGACTAAGACCTTGATAAACACAGCCCTCGAATTGCTAGACAGGAGGTGAAAAGATACACCGCAACAACAGCACTCCATGGCAGTATTCACATGGTATTTAGAACGATTCAATGGAAAGTCTGTGAGGACAGAAGAAATTCAGAGGGAAATCCCACCTGTTAAGTACGTGTTAAATGTCTTTATCCACGTGTCCATGAAGTGATTTGAAGCCCCAAGGGGCGGCGCAGGCACTAACGCTGGTGTTAGGCAAGCCTTGCTGCTGACCTTGCGGAACAGGAACAACGCTCCTTCGTCTCCCACAGTACTGCAGGTATCCTCACCACAATATTGTTTGCAACTGATATCATTCAGAAGGGCTTCCACACCCACATTCCAGAACCACATGGTTGAATGGCATACAGAGTCAACTTCCACATCTTTGCAAACTGGCTTTTTAAGGGAAAAGGCCCCAGTTCTGCAGACAATAGCGCACCGCCAGAAAGAATTGATGTAAGAGTTCATTCATGCAGTCCATTGCTCTTTGCTCTTTGTCCGTCGGAAATAATGACAGATGGACATGGTTCCAAATACTCAAATCATGATCATGCTAGCAAAGGCAGAGGCTGACGTTACTGACCGTAGGAGGGTGACACATGTAAAGCCAGATGACCGGAGTCGCTGCTTCCAGGAATCAACACTGAGCCAGCGAGCATAATCCCGCAAGTCACAAGTTGCCCAGGCACTTTCATCCAATCCCCAAAGAATGGCCGGAAGGAGGTTTGTAGCCTCATAAAAGAGCAGGAAACCACCTGCACCCACAATAAAATTTGCTGAAGCGCACATGAGGTATGTAGCCTAATCACTGAGCAGGCAATCATCTGACCCAACATTAACTTTGGTGAAGCACACATAGAATGAGGATTCCTAAGCAAATGAAGAGCTGTTAGCCCTACAGAAACAAAATTTGGCTCAATTTTACACAGCTCATCTGCAGATGTCGATTTTTGAACAAAGGTTGAGAGAATCAGCCTCTCCCAACTTTGGTAACTTGCTCAGAGTTTTGTGCGGTTTCCATTTGGTCAAAAAGCCCGCCCTTCCATTCCCTTAAGATGGCGCAAGAACGACCACAAATAAACACTCTGAGGCATTATCTGGCACTAGGATTTGGGCAGGGTCAGGATTGGCAGTGGATACGGACCATCTGCAAGGGCTGCATGCAAGTTTGAGAGAGTTTTAGAGATGTCAGATGACCGACTCAGCCCATGGGAGGAGGTGATAAGGTCGAAGGGCCCTCCGATCTCTGTTGGCATTGGTGTGCTCACGTCCCACACCTGCCGCCCCCCGGCAGGCAGTCAGTCAGAATGAAGTACCAAACTCACTCACAATGGTCACCAGATACACAACTGGCCGCATGGTATGCATTATGTTCAGTCCAAAATTCACTCTCCCAGAAGGTCCTTCTAATGGCCAAAAACACCAGTCTCAGAAGGCTGCTCTTGCCAAATATTTGCAGGAAGTAATTTTTCAAGCACATAGGCAAAGCGCCACTAATGCCCAGGGCGTCTCCCTACCTTGAAGACCACCTTTGATGAGGTTGTGGTGGAGAGCAAAGCATCGCGATACTCTGTATCAAAATCTGTGGCAACATATGTTGTAAACTCGCAGTATGGGTTCTTCTCAAGATGCACAATGACCTGCAGCACCCCAACCTATTTAGACTCTGTTATGCTACCTTTGGCAAATACAGAACTTCTGTATACATGATGAACTCTCACCATGTATACAGAAGTTCTGCATTTGCCGGATACATGTTCTCATCAATTCTGAAGGCTAAAGGCTAATGTTGACTCTGAAATATCATCACAAATTGTCAAAAGTTTCTTTAAATCACAGACAAACCTTCAAAAGAGTGGAAAAGACAACTCATCTTCTATAGAGGAGGAGGTGGGACCGTGCCTCGCTGGTGAAGTCCCCAAAGCGAGCGCCAACTTCACAAATGCGCAAGCCCAGCCCCGGGGGCGCATTTTCGGCCACAATATCCAAGAACACCCCCAAATGAATGGTGGACACTCCCTTTCCCCAGAAGTCCTGGCCATACAACCTGCGGGCCTCTGGGTGCCCATTGATGGCCTCCAATGGTGCCTGAAGAAAACATCCAAATGTCAAAGCCAGTAATGGGCTCGGTTCACAGAGGGCTTTAATCATGAGAAGGCTGCTTTATTATACTTTGAGACTTAATGCTATTGGGATTCACCTGCGTTAAAGCTACCACGCCAAGAGAGAGAGAGAGAGAGAGAGAGAGAGAGAGAGAGAGAGAGAGAGAGAGAGAGAGAGAGAGAGAGAGAGAGAGAGAGAGAGAGAGAGAGGGAGAGAGAGGGAGAGAGAGGGAGAGAGAGAGAGAGAGAGAGAGAGAGAGAGAGAGAGAGATGTTATGTGTGTGTGTGTGTGTGTGTGTGTGTGTGTGTGTGTGTGTGTGTGTGTGAGTGTGTGTGTGTGTGCGCGTGTGTGTGTGTTGTGGTGCACCGGGGGGGGGGGGGGTTATGGGTGATGATGAAAATCCACACTTCACCAGCTGCATCCACAATTGGGACATGCACGCTCATACTCCATGCCTGCATGGTGACAGCCTAAAGATGCCGTTAGAAGGGGCCTGAGCACACCTGAAGCGTCTCTTTAATGCGGGTGGAATGCAAAATATCGGAGCAGATACGGGCCAGCACGTGGTTTGAGCCTCCCAGCAGTGCCTCTGCAGCAGTGGTTGACACATTGCGCATGTTCTTGACATCCCCCAGCAATGATTGTACACGCTGCAAGTGGGGAGGGAGACCGCCCGCCAGCTCCACCTCGGCAAGATGGGGGGCAAGACGGTTTTTAATCAAGTCTGCCACAAGGCGGGCATACTGCAGGCGCGTGTCATCCACAAAAACCCGCTCTCCATAAGGAACCCACTCGTAACGCTGAGAGCCCCGCACACAAAAAATGGTGTCAAACCTCCATCTCATCAGCCATTAGGTGGTCCCATTCCTGACCTCCCTAACGCGGGCCATTCGATTCTCAAATAAGGAATTTTGGTCGACGTCCCATCCCCCCAAGACATTATTGGGAGGGGTTAGGAGCTCCCAAATTGGTACATGAGTGTCCCTTTGTGGGTCACTGCTGTAATCGGGAACAAGTACCCCGCTTTGGTGTTCGCAGCCAACGAACGGATCAGGGTCACTATGCTATCTCTCCTTTTTGACAGTCAGCTGATTACGAATCCACACGCACATAGATGGATAAGACAGGCTGGAAGCCAAATGACAACATAGCCAGAAGAGAGCACTGTATTATTAGAACAATTCCTAATGATTTAGGAATCTGTCCTGATTGTTCGTAGATCTGAAAAAGAGAACCACGGTCAAGCTATGTCCAGAAAGCCCAGGCTTTCCAGGATGCACCAAACCATATGAGATCCACTTACACAAGGCTTCCTAAATCTGCAGCAACAAGGTGTTGGCATACGAAAAGTTACATGTTACTTTAATCGCCTTCCTTTGGTTTTGATATGAGACATTCTCTATTAAGGCAAAGGTAAAAGTGGGTCTCAAAGTCATCGAAGGGGATCCCCCAGTCTAGATAACAGCAAGAAGGAAGATGACCCATCACCTATCACCATGACATGTGCCTGTCACCAACATGCTGGCAAGATCCATTTACCCACTGGATAGCTTAACGGATCCCACCATTTAACCGAACTTCCACACAGACCTTGCTCGCCTGACAAAGGCTCAGCCCCCATCTGGTGCTCGCGCTTTTAATGTTGTCGGAGGTCTTCCCTCTTAGCCTCGAAAAGTGATTTTTAATTGGTAGCACTTTCAGCGTGGGCTATCAGAGATCATGCAACGCATTGTTCCCCAGCCATCACAGACAATGGTGCCAATGTAGGGAGTACACGGAAGCTATGAGGCAGCGTTCCCTGATCATTATATTAGTGTTCTGACATGGAAAAGGAGGTAACTCATGTCCTCACCCATCACCTTAGTCTCATGCTAGATACCAATCTTGCAATTGCTTCTGAAAGTCTCCACCAGGGGTTGCAATTGGGCTTAGGACTCACAAAGAAGAGTTATATCATCTGCGTACAGTGAGTTCAACTCCATTAACAATAGAGGTGAACCTGTATGGGGGTTCCATGTAATGTTCCTACCATCCATGTATAGGTTGGGGAAATATAAGCTATGCAATCACAGACTAGCCACTCATTCACTGGTGCCTCAAATTGCAGTAGGAGATTGGATGCGGGCATCATGTTGAAGTCAGCTGCTCTAGAAACGTGCTCAATTTCTACAAGGGGGCAGAAAGACTGCAATTTGGGTGGACAACTCTTGAAGGGTTTCTCCCATTGGGGGAGAAATGGCATGGTCTTGATCTGTGGCACGAGAGTCAAAGGTAATGCTCACATGAAGGGTTGTAGCCCAATTGGATGGGCTTTGAAGCTGCGGGGGACCGAGGGACAGGCCTGACAAGGATAAGGCCTCGCACTGAGCTGCTCCTGCCAATGGTTCCATGTCCAACCTCATCACATCTGTTCAGACCACAGATAGCCCACCCGTTGATCCTCCATCGGAGGCAAATTGATCCC
>KV908367.1:678023-695523 GCA_002005505.1 Botryococcus braunii
CCACCACACAAATATCCACCAGGCCCGCTTCCTTCAGGCGTGCCTGTTGATCACGACATGAAAGGGGAGGTTAGGATGCTGGAACTTCCTCAATGCGGTCTTATCTCGAATGGTTTATCACAGTCCTCCAATGATCAGTCGTCGAGGTTCGCATGCAGACCCACAAGTTAGTAATGTATCTGGCTGATCAGAAACATAGACCATGTAGACATCTATTCATCCATTGCTTGCGTGTGTGTTTGTATGGGTGTGTGCATTTGTGTGCAATTGTTAGTTTGAACACCCCCCCCCATCTCTCTCTATCTATCTATCTCTCTCTCTCTCTCTCTCTCTCTCTCTCTCTCTCTCTCTCTCTCTCTCTCTCTCTCTCTCTCTCTCTCTCTCTCTCTCTCTCTCTCTCTCTCTCTCTCTCTCTCTCTCTCTCTCTCACACACACACACACACACACTCTCTCTCTCTCTCTCTCTCTCTCTCACACACACACACACACTCTCTCTCTCTCTCTCTCTCTCTCTCTCTCTCTCTCTCTCTCACACACACACACACACACACACACACACACACACACACACACACACATCCCACACCCAAACAGAGGCCTAATACGCAGTGAGAAGAGGGGGGGGGGGCATGTGTGAGTGTCCATGCACATGCAAACATGATGTAAGAGCTTCAGATGGTTCTGCTGCTGCTGACAGCTGAAGTACTCAGCACTGATGGTGATGATTAGTTTATCAAGATGAGAGTGGTACCTCGGCAGCTTCTGCACTAAGACCAGTGGCAGCCATGAGGCCTCCAGAAACCAGCGCTCCCATTCGGCCCCGGTGATATGCCACCAACATTGTTTGCTCCCTTGTGAAACCCCCATCGCCGTAGCCACATGCAATTTCTCCTGCACCCAACAAGGGATTTTGCAACAGTCACATCTCTACTGTTACAATTAAATGTTACAATACTTGTGCTACCACTGCTGCTGCTGCTGCTGCTGCTGCTGCTACTGCTACTGCTACTGCTACTGCTACTGCTACTGCTACTGCTACTGCTACTACTACTACTCCTACTCCTCCTACTACTACTACTACTACTACTGCTACTACTACTACTACTACTACTACTACTACTACCACTACCACTACTACTACCACTGCTGCTGCTGCTGCTACTACTACGATGACGATTACGACTACGACGATGACTGCCACGACTACTACTACGACACCACCGACACCGACTACTACTACTACTACTACTACTACTACTACTACTACTACTACTACTACTACTACTACTACTACTACTACTACTACTAGATGCTCCCAGGTTACCAAGAGACCCTCAGACAGGCACCTCTGTGGTAACCGCCCTATCCCATCCGTCAATATGGGGACAGATGACTCCTTGAAGACCCATTTTTTTGTTGGGGGGGGGGGGGCGGGGTTACCTGACACCGACAATCTTGAGGTTGACCTCAGCAATAAATTGTTTGATGTATCCTCCCCGCCCCCCCCCCCTCCCCCTGGGGAGCCCGGCCACACACACACACACACACACACACACACACACACACACACACACACACACCACACACACACACACACACACACACACACACACACACACAATGGGGGGGGGGGAGGGGGGGGGCGGGGCCGCCCCAAACACTTGCGCACACGCACATGGGCGAACCGGAACCCATGCAAACGTGTGATAAAATAATAAATTCACCTTTGCTTTCACTTTGGTTATCACTTGTTTCCATTTCATCCCCTGTTAACTAAAGTATTGATTCCCCAAATAGCTACGTTATGTTAGAACACTTGAACCGTACTTCCAAAACTAGCCGCCGCGAGGCAGCAGTGAACGCGACTCGCACGTACCTGGGCTCACAGGGGGTGGGGATGGGCAAATGCGGTTATTACCGCTGGCAACGACAATTCCCTAAAACCCCCCCACCCCCCCCCCTTTTTGTTCCCGGGGGGAGGCGCTGGTGGATGAGATTGAATGCAATTCCCTGTGGCCGACACATGGCAGAATGCCGACAGAGTGACGCTCGAAATGTGCGGTTCTCGTACTTCACATGGGTCTCTGACGAATCGATAAACGCGGGATCCCCCAGGGGCTGCTGCTGTGGATTTTACCGGCTTCGAACTCCCATGCGAAGGTGGGTGACCGCCGCCGACTCGTTTGCGAGCTGTGCCAGCTGCTGTCGTGCGCGAAGCTACCACGCACTCACGATCACTACGATGTTGCCTCCCTATCTCAGTTATCGAGTAAAGAGTGAACCCTGTCCTAACCGCATACCATAAATTCTGCATGTGGGTACGCCAAATCCAGCGGCCAGAGACATAAGGTTTTCTTAACGAGAGCAAGTGAAATCTTGTTGTCTCGCGCACGCGCGCGCGCGCGCGTGTGTGTGTGTGTGTGTGTGTGTGTGTGTGTGTGTGTGTGTGTGTGTGTGTGTGTGTGGGTGTGTGTGTGTGTGTGTGTGTGTGTGTGTGTGTGTGTGTGTGTGTCCTTCTCGCTCCTTAGTGCTCGTTGGTGATGAGCATCATCTGTTTTGTTCACTTGCCGGCTGTACAATATGTACGGCAGCAATTTATGCATCTAAATCCACGAAGTCGATCTGTATAAACATTTATGTGGTGAGACCTTCAAGGGGATGCCAAATTTGTGACTAGCGCATTTGAGAGCTATCTCGCTCTCCCAGGTGCTGTGCGACCTTAGTCGGCTAGGCATGGGTCATTCATTGTATTGCCGTCCTCTTTAGCCGTAGTGGCTAGTCCTCGATGTAGTATTCCTTTCCTCTTAATTTAGGGTTGAAATATATAGAGAGGGGGGGGAGAGAGAGAGAGAGAGGGAGAGAGAGAGAGAGAGAGAGAGAGAGAGAGAGAGAGAGAGAGAGAGAGAGAGAGAGAGAGAGAGAGAGAGAGAGAGAGAGAGAGAGAGAACAAAAACACATGTAAGCGCGGGCTGAAGGGAAAAAATCAGCCGGCCGGTGTGGCTTCTGAAGAATTATGTGTGGATATCCTGACCACCTGTCTATCTTCCATGTAACGTGCAGCTGAGGACCAGGGCCCGAGCCGCTGTCAACACTGGAACCTGTCCAAAGTACCGTGTATGCCAGGCCACAGGTGCATGACCTACATGGTTCTTCACGTTCCCCTTCTATAATTTGCATGACCAAGCGAGGGAAAAGATAGGGGAAAATTGCCTTAGACAACTACTGATAGGGCTTGCACGGATACTGAGTTTTTGGCCTCCACCTCAGGGTGGCACGGATACTGAGTTTTTGGCCTGCACCTCAGGGTGGCCAGCATAACCCAGACAACAGTTATCTTTATTTTGTTGAGACCTTGCAGAAATACCGAAGTGCCCGGCAAGTATGACCCTAACACACCAAGAGTCCTGTATGCATGTAAACGGGACCTTCTGGGAATGGTGCTGGCCACATTTTCCACCAGGAGTCCCACCCAAACTTTCAGTTACAAGTACGGAGCATCAAACTTACAAAATAATGCTCCTCATATATGTATGGTGTAAGCGTGTTGGTAGTGAGGTTTTTTCAACATTCGGGTAGAATGGATATTTTCGAGGGGTTGGGGGGCGGGGGGGAGAGGTATGGACATGTATGTATGGGACCCATGTGACATTCTCCTTCCAGCTTTTTCAAGGTTTTCCATATTAGTTGAGTTGTCTTAGACAACTTGTCTACCGGGGGAAAGGTGGAAAAAGGATATAGCCACGGGGTCATATTGCTGGGAATATTGGGGTGGGAGTTTGGGGCTCTCGCCCCCATCTTCCTTTTCCTAAGGCTAGGGAACTTCGCGTTTGCATGAGTGTGATGAGTCTTGCACCAACACACTGCAGGATTTCCATCTGCAGCGTGTAACGCGCTGCAGATGGGAAAGCCTGCAGTGGGTTGGTGCAAGACAGCCTGGGGACCATCCTCCCCAAATCTCTGGGCCTCTCACTTGCATTCCCTCAACACTCCTTCAATATGAATTCAGATACAGCACTGCGAATACAGCGTGCTTCAATAACAACAGTCCGCATTCTATCAATCAGAGCAAGACTCCTGCCACAAAACCAGACGAACCTTCCGAGAGGCCAAACGTGACTCCAGAGACTGGGCACTGTGTATGACTGAGGATCTCGAGTTCGAGATCGAAGGAGTTGGCAGAGGAGATGGGAGATTAATAGGCACTTGTCTACATTGCAATGCACAACTTCTCCTCAGAAACAGCAGGGGACCTCTTACCTGCGGAGTGGCCCAGCACCCCTGAAGGCACAACACCGTAGTCACTTACAAGGGTGTCAACCAGCCCAATCTGTGTAGCAGCCAACCCCAAGGCTGACAGTGCTGGATTTTTCCAGCCTTTCTCGCTCTGTTTCCAGACACAAAGAGCCTCTTTAGTTATAGGAAGCCATCTCAGATTTGTTGTATAAGACCCAAAGAGCATCAGACTGCTAGTGAAGTAAGAAAGCAAGTCAGCCCAACGCACCTGAAACTCAGCCATGAGGTCAACGCCATAAGGTGCCACAACAGCGGCGCAGTCTTGGATGCTTTCCCGAAAGGTGGGACAGTGCTTAATTAGCTCCAGCGCCATTCGAGGCCATTGGCTCCCATTCCCTGACCATCGCCCACCCTGTCATTTCCTGTGCCTCAAGAAGTCTCAATCCTGCAGTAATAGCAGTCCAACCCTAAAGGTAGGGCCTCACAACTGTTATTGTTTATCCCTAATGAAAACTTTCTGTCTGCATTCAGCCACTCTCCCCTTAACTCTAGAGGCGCTAGCGTGTCGGGACACACACACACACACACACACACACACACACACACACACACACACACACACACACACACACACACACGCACACACACACACAGGCGCAGAGTGCGCGCACAGACACCCACACATACACACCCCCACCCCACCCACGGCCCCCCACGCACACGCACACCAACACACACACACACACACACACACACACACACACACACACCACACACACACGCACAAACACACAGGCACAGAGCGCGCACGAGAGTGCGGGGTGGCGGGGGGGGGGAGACAGACAGAGAGGAGAGAGAGAGAGAGGGAGAGGAGAGAGAGAGAGAGAGAGAGAGAGAGAGAGAGAGAGGAGAGAGGAGAGAGAGAGAGAGAGAGAGAGAGAGAGAGAGAGAGAGAGGGGGGAGAGAGAGGGGGGGGGGATCTGAAAGACAGAATCCCATCCTCATTTCATCCTTTGCCATTTGGCCCTCATCCTCTCAATTCACTTGTTCATCTGCCGTGGGAACACACCAACACACACACACACACAACCCACATACACACACACACACACACACACACACACACACACAGACACACACACACACATGTACACACACGCACACACATGGGCACTCATGCCACCCACCCCACCCACCACCTCCTCCCCCCCCCCAACACACACACACACACACACACACACACACACACACACACACACACACACACACTCACACTCACACACGCGCGCACACACACACACACACACACTACACACATTTTGACAGACTACCTAGTTGTCATTTTGACTCCGTGGCACATACCTGAAAACACAAACCACACGGGCGGTGGAGTAGAAGGACCCTGAGACACAAGCAAGTTGCCATCAATGAGGGTGCCTCGAAATGGGTTGCGGCACAAATTCCTGCCAAGGGCATTGGCAAACCGACGCAAGGGCAAAACAAGACGGGTTGAGCCATGATGCTTCACTTCATGTGCAAGCTTCTCAACCCCCTCCTTTGTCCGGCTTGAAAGAGGAATTATTTCCTTATACTCCTCTGCAATGGCCCCATGACCTGAGTCAGAAGATTACTGGCAAAATATTAGTTGGATCGACGCAATGGCACCAATACTGGCACCAATCCTGACCTGAATAAATTCCTGACAGTCCCAAATAGGCCAGTCCATTTGTGCGAGCTTGGCCTGGGAAGGCCAAACGCTTGGGGTCGGATTAGGCGCTAATACGAATTAGGTAAGACTAGGCCCATATCATTTGAGTGAGGGTGCTAAGGCACAAAGTAAGCCCTGTATCTGTTCCATTTCGACAGTAATTGTAGGGCAGCCATCACATTATCCTGAGGCATCTAGCCTGGTATTTACATGGTGATCATTTCAAAGCACTCTCACCTTGTAGAAGCAAAGAGCAGAGACTGTCAGATGAGGAGGTGCTCTGCAGGCCTGCACTATAATATCCGTCTGGCTCCTGCACTACCGTCGTAGGACTGTCGGGATAAAAAGACGATAACTGGCTTTGGCTATTGCGTAGGTATCGGTTGTTGGGGGCTGGTGCTACGATGAAGTGTGCATTGGTCCCTCCAAAGCCAAAGGAACTCAAGGCTGCAGGGCCCACAGCCCACTTCCTGCTGCTGGTAACCACCTGTGAAACCAGGAGGTGGAGGTTGTGACATTTCTGTCTATGTTTGGACGATAATTGCAAACACTCACAGTGGGTGACAAGCCGATCTCATTACTCCCACGGAAGAGGTTCCGACCATTCCAAATACATGCAAGGCAGTGCCTGGGCCCGTAACAGCCTCCTACATCAGCTGCAGGAGTCGCCTAGAGATGCCACATTGTTACACTAGTAAGCAAGTACGGGAGACAGGACCGACAGCAACTGCACCTTCAATCTCTCCAACATATACATACATTCACCTGAGTGCCCCCCCCCCCCCCACACACACACACACACACACAACCCTGGACTTCTAGGGTACTGCTTGTGGCAGGTGGTAGACTTCAGACCCTTCCGTTGCATGTTCCTTCTCAGGTCTTTGCAACTTTACCAACTAGATTAACTAAAACTGGTTTGCTGGCTGCCCCCACTTCTGTCCTTTTCCTCAGAAAGTGCAAAGGCTTGTCATGGTGCTGACACCATAAAACTAGTAGCTGGCTTTGTCATCACTGCATGATGCGGCAACAAGTATTTCTGTGTTGATTTTTATGCCTTCCTCAGAAAGTGCAAAGGCTAAAAGCTGACACTTATGCATCCTGTAGGACACGTACTTGAATTGTGCCATCTGTAAGGCCGCAGGAACTTGGATTGGGGGTGTTAAAGTGCAAGTTTCCTGGCAGCATTCCATGCTCAAATGCCAGGCAGAGTTTAATGAGGCCTGCAAGCCAGCAGAACAAAAAGTTAAGAAAGCAGACAATGCGTAGTCTGCGGCAGTTTGGTCGTTGAAAGAGACGTGTTATGCCCCTTGAGATGAAAAGGCACAGAGCCCTGCTTGAGAAACCTTGCCTGTTACTGATTCAAGGAATTAGCTTCACTACAAATGGTACACCAGGACAACTCCATAACAGGACATCATATGTGGCCCACGGTCCACACCAGTAAGTGGAAGGATCTCTGTCTTTTTGCTTTACCTATGTTCATGTAGGCTCTCCCATTCCAGTGCACCATATGCCAGCCTACATCACACAGCAACTATCTGGCCAGGTGCAAAGAAGCAATTATCATCCTTGATGTACAGGTGATACAGCGGTTTCGCACCGGCTAGGCCGGAACAGGCTTCGCTATGGCCCATGTTGGACTTAACGGAGCCAATCAGAAGGGGAGCCTCCCGCGAGCGCCCTTTTCCATGCTTGACATATACCTCCTCAACAGTCTTCAGCTCCACCCCATCACCAGCAGCAGTGCCAGTGCCATGAGCCTCAACATACGCAACGTCCAAAGGACTGATTCCTGCTGCTTGGCAAACCTGGATGCAACCCCGTACCAACATATGTGGGCCACCACATTCTATGAAAATCTTCGCCCACTTGTCAAGAGTGAACTTCACAGGCCCCATTTAGACCAGAGTGGGGTATGGCCCCCAATCTCCCTCATGTCATTTGTCCTGTCCTCCACTGGCTTGCTTAATACTGCCTCTGGTTTTAGGATGAGTCGTTTGCCTTGACGCTGCAAGAAGGGCTCCAAATAGGTGTCAGTCATTTTGACAGGACAAACAGCTTCCTGTTAAGTGTTTCCGTGCATGCTATATTGCATGATCACCAGGGTCTTCTTATCTGTCTGTCTCTTGGAATTTGCTAGTCCTTTACATCTGATAAACATTGCTGCTTTGTATAGATGTGAGTAAACGGACCAAGCACACCAAGTTGAAGGAAGATTGTCCAGACATGGACATCCACACCAGTGTATCCGCGAACGCATATGTGTGATGTCCAAAGGCCCATGCGCTCGTGCAACCCCCCCCCCCCCCGCGCGCGCACACACACACACACACACAGACACACACACACACACACACACACACACACACACACACACACACACACACGTGCGCACGTGACAACTGTTTTATTCTATTGCGTCAACTCTGCATTCTGAAAGGGATTCTCCACAGTGACAGTCAAAGTAGACTTGCGCGTCTTATCACACTGTCAGTGATATCCCTCGCATAAAACAGTACAAACAGTGTGCCTCTGAAATACGCCTTAGTAAGCCTCCTCCAAAGTCATACATATACTGGATTGGTCAAGTTGCAGAAATGAAGAAATTGGTATTGGACGCACAGAGCGGGCTAAGTGCTGCTGGGCAAAGCCATTTGGAAATGTTATGCCCTCTTTTGTGTGGCCATCGTTGTTGACCCCTCCAGCCAGTATATGGCAGTAGATGGGGAGGCTACACCAACGCGGAACTCCCATGTAACCACGCCGCTTAATGATCACGACCTGCAACACTGATTCCCCTTATTTCGGAATGTTAACCAGAAGCCCAGTGCAAAGCTATAGTTGCTGCTGTTCAAAGCCAGTCTGCATGCTGAAGAACGAGTGTGTTGTACAGGCAATCAATGAAAACATTGTCAGCTGTTCCCCATGAAGTTGAAAACCTACCTGCTCCTAGTTTGGAGCTTCTACCCTCGTATTATTTCTGTCACTGCAAACAGGAGGTTTCAGACGCATATTTGCAAAACGCACCGCAATGCCATCTGCTCGCACATAGCCATTGGCAGAAGCATCAAAGGACTTGCAAGTCCCATCTTCTGACAACATGTGCAGCTTCAAATATGCTGCAGAATGATTGGGAGACAGGAGCGCGGAGGCGCCACCAACCATTGCAAAATCAATCCGCCCAGCCTCTACATCGGCCACCGCATCGTGTAGCGCCACCAGAGATGATGAACACGCTGCAATGCCCAAATGGAGAAGGTTAATGAGGCCAAAAGTGGCTACCACACTTTACCCTTTTGAAGCCACATATACCATGAGCACATTTGGAAAGGAAGTTTGGGACCTTCCACATGAGGCTACTTGCAGTTAGGGACCTCATGCTCTGGAGAACTTGCAAGGGTTCAATGATGTATGGCAAGGTTGAACATAAGACCCGCCATCATGAACAACTTCAGTCTGGCCACTGCAGTGAAGAACTCTGTTCAAGTTGACAGCCAACTCGTGCCATGCATGCAGACACAGCAGCTTGCCCAGATAATCTTATCTCACAATCGCTACCCACACGAACCTTGAACTGAGTCATCTTTTGAGGTCTAGCAGCTTGGTGCCGCCTACTTCTTAACACTGGGAAATGCCAATGCGGGTCCCCCCCCCCCCCCCAAAAAAAAAGAAATCCACACACACACACACACACACACACACACACACACACACACACACACGCACGCACGCACGCACGCACACCCACGCATGCACACACACACACACACCCACGTACGCACGCACACACACACACAACACACACACACACACAACCCCCCTACACACACACACACACACACACACACACATGCGTATGTCAAAAACGGATGTACGAAAAAGTAATGAGTCTCAAAGTAAAACGAAGAAGTGCTGTATGCAGTGCAAACATTTTAATGCCAATATAAATTAGATGATGAATTACCCTCTCTTGCACATGTTCAATAACTGCAGTTAATTGTCTCTGACACTACAGTGTAGATATACCACTGTGTCAGAAAGACGGACTATTCCGATTAATTTGAGACACAAAAAGGCAAACTATACGATACAAGTAAACCACAGCTGACATTAATTACTCTCCATCCTCCCCCAGACAGTAGAAACTATCTCTTAATGAGCCCAATGGACAAAATAGGGCATCCCCAATGTTAGAAATGGTATATGGGTGACTCTTTGACGTGCTCACACATCTGGAACCCAAATCTCTGGATTTTTTATCGGAAGGGGAAGATTTCACAGTGTTGAGACAGAGAGTACCTGTGTCTATAGTTTTGGATGGACCTCTAAAGCTGTACCAAAAACTGAGGCGGTTGGAAAGCATGCAACTTGCACAGCCAGTCTGTTCGTAGCCCGTTATGTTGGCGGCATTGGCCAGCCAGGCACCCTGTACCTCAGAGCTCTCACTGCCAACATACACTCCCACTCTCCAGCTGTCGCGGAGGAGGTTCACATCGATGCCTGAGTCCATCCAGGCTTCATACGAGACTTCCAGTAATTTTCGCAAAGATGGCTCCATAACCTGGGCCCCCAACTCCTCTCCTTGTTCACATTCCTTTGCAGTCTCTCTCTCTTGTGACTTTTATGGTTGCAGAGAATACAAGCATACTTCGTCGCTGACAGGGGGCCAAGACCAGCCGTGGGCCACCCGCCCATCATGTGAAATACTGTCCCCATGATCATGATACCTTGGAACTCTACTGTTGACCACTATAGTCTTCTTCGTGCCTAAGTCCCTCCATCCTTCCCTTGCTCACCATACTTGCTGCCTCTAGAAGTGAACATCCAGACACGGCTGTCTTACAGCAGCTGCCTGGATAGTGTACATGTTTGTCTGAGACCATAACTTGCAGTGCAATGCATAGCCACATTTTGGCATAGTTTGCAATCTTCCTTCCGGCCTCTTTGCCCCATTCTCTCTCTCTCTCTCTCTCTCTCTCTCTCTCTCTCTCTCTCTCTCTCTCTCTCTCTCTCTCTCTCTCTCTCTCTCTCTCTCTCTCTCTCTCTCTCTGTGCGTGCGTGCGTGCGTGCGTGCGTGCGTGTGTGTGTGTGTGTGTGTGTGTGTGTGTGTGTGTGTGTGTGTGTGTGTGTGTGTGTGTGTGTGTGTGTCTGTGTTGTCAAGAGCACTCCTTGGTAAGAGATCCTGAGAAAGAAGGTTTTTAGATACCTGTGCCTGCTTTCCGTGCACAGCAAAGAACGGTGCGTCAAAGAATTGGTATCCTGGGGCCACGCCCTTGCTCCTGGGGACCCCATGCTTGCCAACTTGCCACCTGGTGTCAGTTTCAGTGACTAAACTGTGTCCACTGACAAGGTTGGCCCAAAATTCGCCTGCTGATGCAGACTCCGGAAATCGGCAAGATATTCCCACCACATCTGCCACACCCCGAAACTTACAGGGGTGTGGCGACCCCATGCAGCCCAAAAGAGTATCCTGTTTCTTCAGAGATTAGTGTGCCCCAAGTTCCTGCAACCGACATGGCCACAACCAAGGTGTTTAACCAGTGGATGTTAATGAACACTCTCAAAGGTGCTGCCAGCGGTCTGAAGGCTAACATCAAGACAAATGCACATTATTTCTTTTGTATTGTTGAACATCACCTTTTGTGGCAGAGCTGTATGGGGCTGCAGTAGCCAAAATTTATAGCGGCAGAGCTTCAAAGTACTATGTAGCAATTGGCAAACACAAGGGATAGAAACAAGGGAGGCAGCCAACATAATTTGTAATATGATATGGTCATCAAACCCTAACTGGTTCAAATTTCTTGCCAGACTATTATGCCAGACTCTTACGCATAGCCTGTCATCGTCTAAGTGTTGCTTTTTCATCAGATGTTAACCTTATGCTCCTAGTTTCTGGAGATTTTTATGTTTTATCTATGCTAGCATCATACAAAATTGATTGTTGCCGCGCCATTAATACCTGAAGAATTGCAAGTTCCTGCCATTAGACTACAGCGATACAGGAAACCCATCCACAGTGCTAAGATAAAGGAGAAATGCATATTGTCGATAAGATTTCCCCGTAGCTCAATGGGAAAGGTTACACACACATGCCATTAGCCTGCACCCTAAGAACGGAGTAGGTCGCATTTGCACATCTCTCACCTTTCAAATCAAATAAATCAACAATATATTTAATTTCCCAGAAATATACTGCTGGATAAAACAGTCGTTTCTTCTATTTGATCTCCGTATACCCGTGGTTCAGCAGTGACGGGTTTATAATAATGCTCAGAACCTGATGAACCAAACCTGCTTAATTAAATTCGAATTTGGGTGCAATAAGTTTGTAACAGCATAAATCAAACAAAGTTTGCGAGATATAGGCAAGATAACACATGTTCCACAAAGAAGAACATCCGATCAAAGCGTTCGAAGCCGGGTGCTTGAGTTCAGAAAATATGATATTCTAAACTTCTCGACCTAGCTTTCAGAATCCAAACAGAGCAGCTCGTAAGGGAAGGGCCAGTACCATGTCAAATCCGCCGGCCTTCCCTTTGCTACGCTCGAGCGGGACTCAATGTGGCAATGTACACTCCCGCACACGGAGACTCCTCAAAGAAAAAACCGTTCAACACTAAACTTTATTCTCCTCGCTGGGGATGAAGTTTTTTGAATTACAACGCTCAAGCCAACCGGTCGACACGGCGAGACGCAGTCGCCGTGGGAGTTGTCGTACGGAAGCGGACGCAGGCACTCCGTCATTGCGGCACCCCGTCACTACAAGGATGGAGATGGAGACGCTCGGAGTAGCCCGGTGGTTTACTAAGGGCTTGAGGGTCCGGGCCGGTATTTATCCACTGTTTATGGCTTTCAAATACACATGGTCTGCGGAATCCGGGAAAAATTCCTCTTATGTGATCAAAATTCCTCGTATGTAATCAAAAATTTCTGAGTATCGCCGCTGTCCTATCGAAATTCATTGTAACACCAGATGAAGCACTACAAATTTCATCTTGGTGTTTCACGGCAGGTCCGCTTCGCTAGTAGTGCTGTGCATTTCATGTTGAGTGCCCATCGTAGCCGAATAGGCAGTCACAACAAGTACCTGAGATTTTGATTCGTTGAAGGTGTAAGAAGTTACATCTGTCCAGCCACTAGGGCATGATGAGATGTCCACAACACACACACACAAGCCGAAACTATGAAGAACGGACCACAAGAGGTGGCCAAACGAAGATCAAAAACATAATGGAGCAAACAAAAAGGAGAAGGGGGGGGGGGGGATAAGGGGGGGCAGCCACAGACGTGGCTGCGGCCAAGTCACCGTAGCCGACGTAACTCAGCACGAGCCTGGAATGCATCCGAGAGAAAGGAGACAACCGCAGGCCAAATGAACTGCCAACGAGACCTAGAAGGACCAACAAACAACTGGGGGTAACGGTACCGCACCGCGGTATGAGCGGGACAGTGAAAGACAAAGTGGTGTTCATCACCCACAGAGGAACCACACATATCACACAGGCGCTGAAGGCGCGGAAGCCGGTGTCTGCGGCCCATGTCAATGGGAAGGCCATGAACACCAAGACGAAACCTGAGAAAGAGCCGGACCTTGGCAACATCAAGAGACAGATAAAAGAGGCGGGAGCGCTGAGCCTTAGTAGGGCGTGCAAACCACCGCACATAAGTACATAGCTGGGGATCAGTAGGGGCTAACCGAGGGGAGACATGGAGAGAGGCCACAGGGAGGGTATGGGCCTGCCTAATGAGAGCTACAAAGGTATTCATATCAATGGGATGCGGGCGCTGACAATCAGCCGCATAGGGGTACCCTAAGCCGCGAAGGGCAGCCATAAAAGAAGCCGCCCAGGACGGAGAACCAGTCGTAATGCCATAGTAGCATGAGTCCCTATGAATACGTGCATACAAGTGGTCGGGTGGGAGATCCATCAGAGAGTTCCAAAATGTGACCACACGCTTGAACAAGATATGATGAAGGGGCCAAACGCCAACCTCAGCAAGGAGCACATTGGTGCGGACCGTCTGACGAACCCCAAGGATCATCCAACCATTGTAAGAAAATCCTTTTCAAAATCCTTAGCGGGGGGCCTAGTGGAAGATGGAGAAAACACCCGTAGACTCCAAACCTCACACCCATATGAGCAGGCAAGCACCACACAGGCCAAGAAGAGACGCAAGAGAATACCGATAGAGGTGGCACATTTGAGGTTACCATAACGCATGCTTATATATAGTAGACCAGGCACCCCACATCTTGCCACGTAAATGGCCAAAGGTAGCCCCAATGCCTGAAGCCCTCGAAAGCATGACACCTAAATGACGAGCCTGGGTCACCTGAGGCAGGGGTTGACCCTCATACATAACGGGAGGGGGGGCTTCCTTCGAGGGGGGAACCATGGCATGGGACTTGCAAGTGAGTGTTCCCAATTGGGAACACTCACCCGCATACGTGCGGACTGGCACCACTCCGAAGCAGCGTGGAAAAGGTGATCTTGCAACTCCTCCTGGGACTTGGCCAGGAGTTTATAGTCATCAACATAAGATTGAATAGGGACAGAACGACCATCCTGGGTGGCGGGCCCCACACCCGGACACCGAGCTTCAATGTAGCGAATTAAACCATCCGAGTAGAGAGCAAACAGAGTAGGACTATTAGGGAACCCCTGCAGGATACCGACCCGAGGCTTCAGGAGCGCCCCAGACGTGCCCCCTACACATAAAGTAACTTGGGCATCTTCATACGAAGATTTCACAGCAGCCAAGAATTGGTCCGGTACACCCACCCGAGATAATGCCTCCCAAAGAAGGGAGCGAGGAACCCGATCATAGGCTTTACTTAAATCTGAAGAGCATAAGAATAAGGGGTGGTCTTTGGTAGCAAGGTCAATGAAGTGCTGAATCGCAAAAAGCTGATGCAAGGTGAAGAAGCACGGGCGGAAGCCCGTTTGGGCTTGACAACGCAACCCCTTGGATTCCACATGACTTCTGTTGTGCAGTGCCAGACTAGGGGTTTAGGGTTGCTCATGAGATCCATCTGGCCAGTATTTCATACAAAATTCCGTCCTCTAAACGAGATGTGAACTATATCAGTCTTTCAACCTTCCCAACAGGGCAGGTTTCAGAGGGCCATATGTTTCAGACTAGATTTGCCAAAATCAGTCTTCCGCTTTTGAAACGGTGCTGCATGTGCAATCATGTAAAGCCTTAACCATGTTGTGTTATATGAAGGTTTGAGCTATATCTAGCACTAGTCCATGTTAGCCTTAACCATGTTGTGTTATATGAAGGTTTGAGCTATATCTAGTGCGTCAAATGACAATTGACACATGAGAGACCTTTAAGACAGTGATGAATTACGACTCCTCAAAGGTAAAACCCATATAATTCTGATCAGAATTTCCGGACCATACCTGTGGTAGTCAGGTTCTGTGATAGCTGCGGACGGTCTCTAATGTTGAAGTAGTTCGTTGATGTTGAATTTTCAGCTAACACAGCCCGTGTGAATGGTCCTGGTGTACGTTGCTTGGAGCTTTAGGGCCAGCCTCAGCTCGCAAACAAAAAAAGCAGTGTTTTGGTGTCTGCCTCAGTGCTTACAATGGGCATGCAGGCCTATACAGAAGACAACATTGTCAGTGCAGGGTCTGTAGCATCAACAGAGGGAAGTCTCGCACACTGCTTCATCTAGCTACACCTCCCACTACGTTGAAACAAGATCTGGTCCTAACATCAAGTTCCCCAAAGAGGCAAGTCATTACAAGCTTGACAAGCCTTGAGATGGCACCGGTCTCTTTTGAGAAAACCTTATGTAAGCCTTGGTACATACTGGTGAAGTACTCAATAGAGCCTATCACGATTAAGCTGGAGGCGCTGGTATCTGGTGTATCTGTTGCCAAAATCAAGCGAACATCACCACACCACCACTTTGTTGGCAATAGATACCGACTGTACCGTACCGTCGCCTCACTGTACAGGTTTGGTGGTCAAACGTTGGTAATAAAATAATGTATGTGAAGAGTATGAACCCACGTATCACATATATGTGAAGAGTATGAACCCACGTATCACAATTCAGGTGCCAACATGTCCATTTTAGACATCGAAAGCGCTCTAGAGATCTTCCGGCCATTCCATCTAAAATAACGAATGAAGCAAACCTTAACCGCAAACCACGTATCCTACATTCCAGTTACGTGCTTTGTCGCTTCAGCGACATCAACATCCTGGCTCCCCGGGGCCCTCCCATCAGAACACCCAAAGAATTTTGGTTTATGTCCTCGCCTTTTTGGAAACCTATGACCTCAGAACAGTGTGAGTTTCAAGCCCCAAGTTCAAGCACTTGCGTACTGCCTGCATAGATTGCCAAAAAATACTTTCTTTTAACGCTTGTTATAACAACGACTATGTACGACACGTCAGGTTCTTGCAAGTAATCTCGACCTCAGCAACCTCGAACTCAGCATCATGCGTCTTGCCGACTCCACGAGCTTGGAAGGTAGCCTGCTATTCACGTGAATAGCACGACTCTGCTGCAGTACTGCTAGGACGCAGGATATCCTAAGCCTAGATCCTAGAGACAGTAGCAGACCACCCTGCTCGACCAGACCAAAGGTACTGGAGCCATACGCATGGCCCCATTACTTAACAACTGGTATACCAGTGGTTATGTTCATGTGGGCTGGCGCTCCTATCGCCCAAGGCATATGCACTTAACATTTGTACATTATAACCAGGTTACCAGCAGGAGAAGTGTGGCCAGTGTTAACAACTGAACGTTCAGGGCTAAGTAGTGTGAACTGTTGTAACCAAGATAAACCATTGTGTATCTTTGCAACCGGCGGCACTGATATTAATTTCTTTCCAATTGCAACCAACCGCTCTGATAGCATTTTCTGGCAGCAACATTGATATGTAAGGCTATGCTAAGCTTTCACATTTAAGCTTTTATGACACCCCTGGACTGGACGCTCCTCAGGGGGGGGGGGGGGGGCATTCAATTCCCCTGCGAAACCCTCTTGTTTTCTTCATGCCGAAGGAGCTTCTAGCTTCGGCATCTGACCAGCGTGATGACATATGTCACATGGAGGTTGATGAGATTGCAACTCCCATTTGTGACCAAGGACTCACAACGAAGTGCAACTTTTAAGTGCTGAGCAGTTATATTATCGGCTATACTTGTAACGACGGACAAAGTGCAAGGTCTGCTGCAAAGGAAAGGCCGATGGCTACCTAAAAGGAACCTGCAGAAGCCACAGAGGGTGGGCGCCGAAGGAGACATCTTCCGGAAACGTTTTTAAGACATTCGCGCAGGTTCCACCACAGGCCTATATCTGTGTGTCCTAGCTAGGAAACACAGATCTCGATATAGACTGATGCTTATCACCAACCGCCCCGGGGAGTCTATTGAGACCCCATGTACACCCATCTAAATTGACTTGCAAAACCATAGGGACACTTGTACTTGAGTGACTGTTACTTGAGTGGCAGACCCTTCAGTCTGCAGGAACTAGCCTTCGAGATATCATATTGGTGCCCGTGTCTACCCACACCTTGAGTTT
>KV908367.1:704557-717057 GCA_002005505.1 Botryococcus braunii
TCGATATTGCATACGATTTGCTTGGGAGGTGCTGGTTTGTGCGGGGTTTCAACTTGCACTTGCTTCTCTACAGTAGGAGCATGTGGACCCACTTGCACAAGGCTTTGCAGGCTCAGGCTAGTTCAGAGTGCATAGAGAGTCAGGGAGACATTATATGGACGGGTCAAAAAGGGACTGCTTACTTTGCTAAGAGGTAGTGTAATATTAATTTTGGGTTTCTCGGGTTTCTTTTCAAGGTGGACTATGTCCTGACAACGAACAGCACATTTAACCCTGTCCCATCTCTTTCTGCGAGGGTCTGCAATTACTTCAAGATGCGAAGTGACTGCATCAACTACTCACTCTCTGGGCATGGGTGCCCCTCAGGCATTTTATTGATTGACATGGCAAAACACATTTTGAAGGTAGCTCCCAAACTGTGTAGTTTGTTGCTGTAGTGTCCACTCTATCCTTCAAGCAATCATATGGCTCGTGGATGTGCAAACCTTGCTGCAGTCTGCAAAAACAGAATATATTGCGACTGACATACCAACCTTGTATCATTGGACCAGCATGAAGAATGGCTTGAATATTGTTGGGAATGTGTAATCAGTAAACCATGGACATATGATTTAACCTAACTGGCTATGGGGCCGTGGGTTTTGCAGGCCAATCCAAACAAAGTAGTTTTGCTTGTCGCGCAGGAGTCAATCTTGCCATGTGAGAATTCTTCAGCTACTCAGTGCTAGTCGACGATCGCGTCAATGTTTTAGTCCATGCTTGTCAAGCAGAAGAACCGAGGCCCTGTGTGATAATGCATTGTACGTTGTCATTGCATGTGTTTTCTAGGATTGGCTTGATGGTTACTTGATCTTTCAAGCTCCAAGGCGAAGTTTGCACAGAAAGACATAACGATGGGAGGGGCTGTCTCCTTGCAGACTTTTACGGAGGCAACAAGAAGGAATTTCTGTTTTCAAATGTGTTGTTCAGGTCAGGCGGGGCAGCAATCTTGATTTCAAACAGGTGAGGCTTGCATGTCAGCATGGAATTGGACAATGTTGGGCCGTCAATCTGCATGTGCTCTTTCCAGCGAACTTTAGCACTTTTTGTAAAAGAGCTAAAGTGGCAGATTTCCACTTTGTCGTCATCTTGCTCTATAAGCGACTGGATCCCAATAACAGACGGTCGTCTTGGGGAAGTTTGTCTCTGCCTGTGCTTTTCTTGCAAATGTGTTGAGCATTGTCAGCAGGTTCCATGGCTTACAGATCTACCCGTACTCCGTAGGAAGAAGGATGCCAGACGCTCAAAGTATGAGCTTGTTGCATCCGTTCGGGTGCTGAAGGCAGACAATGATGAATTTCATAATTGCATCAAGGTGAGCATGCCCTGCTGTGTCCCTGCCCTACCACTGACTGGTAATTGTGTCCTTGGCCCAGTTGCATGTTCTTGTTGCAACTGCTACATAAATTGACAGGATTTGTTGATGAACTTGGAATGGAAGATGCAGGTCTTTCTGCATGTTAAAAAACCTTAAAATTGAACTTGTAATAAGGGAGTTTAGAGGAAGTCAAGTTTATTGTCCTTAGTATGTGGTGCAGATGCGTGAGGATGAAGAGGGCAGACGGGGAGTCTTAATGCAGACCAGAATGGTGAAAAAGGCAGCAGAAGCCGCCAGTCGTACCGCTCTGACTCGAATAGCCCCGAGGATTCTGCCGGTTAGTGAGCTTGTAAGTAAAACCCTAATCTGGCATTTTTACTGAAGATACCACTTGAGATAACGATGTGGGGCAAGAGGCATGGGAAAATGATGGCTGAGACTGGTCCAATCACACGGTCTTGGTAATATTTTCACTCTACTGTTGCGTTGGTGAAGATAGACCAGCACTCCTGCACAGCCAGTCCAATGGAGTTTTCAGACCTTGTGTGACAATATGAGCATGCTGCAAATGCAGGTGAAAGCAGCTCGTGACAAAAATTATGTTCCTGACTTCACCAAAGGTATTCATCATTTGGCGTTGCATACAGCTGCAAAGTTTGTGGTGCAAGGTGTTGCGGAAAGTCTTCGATTTCCACCTGAAGCGTGCCAACCCTGTGTGGAGGTATGCACTCACAACATTATGTGCGACTGTTTTCTATGCTTGCCCCTCAACCATGTTGTCAGCTATGGAAACTATGTGCTAGCCCTAGATGTGGGATTTTGTCATGATTGAATGGCATGGCCAAATTTGCATCATCCCTCAGAGCATGGAATCTCCTGGTGAAAGCTCCTAGGATGTCTCTGATTAAGTTTTGTGTCCACAGTCATTGTTCCGGTTTGGAAACACAAGCTGCGCCTCAACGTACTATGTGCTGGCCAACCTTGAAAGCAGGAGGGGTATCAAACGTGGTGAGAGGGTATTGCAGATGGGGATGGGTTCAGGCTTCAAGTACGCCCACCCTTCCTGCTCAGTCTTTTCACTCCATTATGTTTTATGTACACAGTGTTTCTCCTCGTGCACAAAGCCTGCACGCTGCCAGCTGCAAGTTTTAAACTGTGTGCAGCAGTATTGGTCCTGCTATTGCTCTTACTGAAGAATGCTGAGAAGAATATGTGACTGGGGCATTTGCTGTTTCCAACACTCAGAATGATAAAGCTGGAGCCATTTGGACATTTTCGTAGCTTCTTATTGGCATGGATTGAACAAGCAATTTGGGCATGGTCAGGTGTGTGATATCAGTCTGGCAAGCGCGGAGGCATGTGTACACTCGTCATCCGGCATGGGATGATAATCCCTTGTAAGTCCCTGACTGAGGAAAGGAACAGGTTGGTTAGTGGGAATGACAAGTCAAAGATTGTCAAGTCAATCTAGGATATACATATCTGGTGGAAGGTAAACAGCACCTGGACAAAATACTTATAATTTCAAAGTGAGGGAGATTATAGCAGGTTGAAGGATGGTATTCAATCTAGCACATGTAAATGTGTCTTTCACTCAAAAATCTGGAGTGTTCTTGTTGGAATTGGAAGAGGTCATGCTGGAGAAGGCTTGCTTGTGTTCTGCAAACTGATTGCGATTGCACGTGCAGGTATGATGTTCCCAGTAGCTGGACTGATGACACTACACTGGGTGATGCAAACGACAGCGTAGCTCAACTCCATGCTGCCAACTCTGATATGGAACCTGCCCTTGAATTTGGAACCACTCCAAAGAGCATCCCAGCTGTGCTTCCTGCAACAAAAGTCAGCGATGGCTTTGAACCTGAAAAGAGGCAAATTCAACAATCCGGGGGATTAGGAAAGGAGACACCTTCACCTTTCCCTGAGCCACCTGCATTAGCAGCAAATGTGGGTCTCGCCAGCGCACCTCCAGCTGTTGTGCGGGGGCTTACCCCTGCGATTGCTAAGCCAGTCAATTTTGTTGCTGCTCCATCTTCTGTATCTGTTGCAGAGGATGGCCCTACCAAGGTGTGAACCCTCCAGAAGATAATGATTTGAAAAAGGGTGTAAAGTTCGCGCTGAATCCTTTTTGTTTGAAGTTTTGAGGTAGCTTTGCCAAAGGTAGGTAGATGTGGTCCGAATTATTGCATAAACATCAGATTACACTGCAATGAGAATGATGGGGGAGGGGACATGTCACTTAAACTATGTGACAGATACGCGATTCTGTCCACATCTCTTGAAGTACACTTGCAACCCATAGACACTTCACACGGTGTACTGGATTGTAACGTACCATTATGCTACCCACCCAACTCTTCTAGAGCTAACACAATGGTGGAATGCTTGCAGGTGGATCGGAGTGGGTCACCAGTGGGTGTGCTTCACAGCTTAATGCCTACCCCACTTTCACCGGCTACACCCCAGATAAGTCCTGTTGTCCCACGGGCAATCAGCAACTTGGCAAATGTTTTCACTGCGCCGGCACCGCCAGCACACAATCCCATCACGGTCAGAGGGATACTTGACAACATAACGCCACGTACAACTGATGAGGATACTGCTGCTGAGGCCAGGCTTGCGACTTTGAAGCCGCCAACAAGCAGTCTCAGGAAACATGAGGCGCCAGCAACAGCATCAGTTGTGGCGCAGGTGACAGGTGTGCGGACAGGGGCGGAAGCTGATGCTGAGGAGAACATTCCCCTGGTCAAAAAAGGGTTTCGTGGCACAGCCATCTCAACTCCAGCTTTGCCTCACTCTCGCACAAACCAGGTTGTTGAGCTACATCCTGCAAAGACCCTCAACCAGCATCATCAGCAATTTCCCCATCTTCCAGCACAACCATCGGAGGGCCTACTGTGCAATGTCTCAGCTGCTACTGCATCACCTGAATCAGTTGGCAGTCCTGTTCCAAATGCTTCAACTCCGGCAGCGGATGGTAGCCAGCCATCTACCACAGTTTTTGGTGGGACCTACGATTCACTGACAGTGCACAGGGGCACTGGCATTCTATCATCGGCCCCAGAGTGCACAGCATCTTCAACATATGCTGCTGTTCCAATGGGGACTGTTGCAGACCGAAATGTACTGCTGGGGCCTCGAGCACAGAGCGAATCACCGCCACCACAGTTCCCTGTTACCTCAGAAGCTCCAGCATCTGCCAATTCTGTCCAGCCAGCAGCTCTTGGGTTGCAGGACCACTCTTTGAAGAAGGCCAATGAAAATGGGGATTTGATAAGGGGAGCCACAGCCAGTCTCTATGCCAGAATTGAGAACCCTGCCACAAGCAGTCTGTCTGTGGTTAAGCATGTTGTTATTCCCCCCTCTGCAAAGGAGAAATTTAGAAATGCCAAAGCTCGATTCGAGCAAGTGGCACGTGCATCTCAGATCCACCCTGATGATGGTTCACGCCCAAGAGTGAAGTAGATACTCAGGCTCCCAAGTCCTTGAGGCACGACCTTCTAGATGACTAGCCAATCTAGCTGCCATTTCTGAGAATGTCTGCTTATGACATGTATGTTGTGCTATTGACCAATTCCAATGGGGTGAGACAGGGCTAAGAGCAACAACTCCAATAGGTGAGACAGGGCTAAGAGCATTTGAGACTGTCCCATCTTCCTTTCGTCTTGTGAAGAGAGAATGCGATGACCATGAACTGAATGCTTGATGATGGCGGAGGGTCGAAACAACCAGGGCTGAAGCGAGTTGTAGGGCATATGACAACTGCTGCTGAGTGTCTCCATTTGGATGCCACTCTACAAGTTACTTAGGCCCATGGTTCCCAACCCTGCAGCTTTCTTTTCTGCAAAGAGATCAATCACGTGATGATGGCCCTAACACTTGGTCAGCGTCTTGGAGTTTCACTCCATGACAGTGGCATTTGTATTGGGTACGCTTGCTGCGTGGGACAGCAATATGCTCTGAACACGCCCGACAGCCTGCAATGTATTAGTTGGCGCTTCAGCCAGGATCCTTACAAATGGGCTGGTTAAGTCGGTGTGTGTGTGTGTGTGTGTGTGTGTGTGTGTGTGTGTGTGTGTGTGTGTGCGGGTGTGTGTGTGTGTGCGTGTGTGTGTGTTGTGTGTGTGTTTGTGTTGTGTGTGTGTGTGTGTGTGTCTGTGTGCGAGTGTGAGTGTGAGTGTGTGAGAGTGTGTGTGTGTGTGTGTGTGTGTGTGTGTGTGTGTGTGTGTGTGTGTGTGTGTGTGTGTGTGTGTGTGTGTGCGTGCGTGTATAAACCCGGCAGGCTGCCCTTTACATGGGCTGCCCTGGACACTCACGGCACTGGTGACATGGAATGAGGACTTGATTCAGTGAGAACCCTTGCTCTGGCAGTACAGACAGGAAGGGCAATAGCGACGTCATAACATGAGTTTAACCTCTTATGATTCCAGTACTGAATCCGGTTGGCATGCGCGATAGACTGATAGGGTGTATGGGCAAGGTTTAGCCCTTGCTGCACTTTCAACGCTTATGAAGGAAATGTTGTATTCTGTCGGTCACTGTCCATTTCTTTGTTGTGAGTTCTCTGGAAGTTTGGATGACTTTTACATCAGTCATTTATAATCAAGTTCTAGATCCACAGGGTTTTGGCAGGAACTTGTTATCCCATGGGGAATCCTGGCGTTCAAATTACTGTTGAGCATCAACCACTGAGCATTCAAGGCCACCTAGCATATGATCAGAACAGCTGGTGGAAGAACTCTGCAACACCTAGAATGATGTCAGGCCCAGGAACAATTGGCGTTGGCACTTTTATCTTGCTATTGACAATAGCCTTCAAACTCAAAACCCCAAGTATAGGGCGATCCATGAGACGAGTTGTAGGTAATGGAGAGTGGACGCTTGATCTGTTTGCAAGCTCCGCCGGGCTGTGGTATCTCATCTGACAGTCATCAAGTTGGGGTCCTGCGGACGCATAGGATTGCTCTACATTAATGCTCACTCTGTTGCTTTTGAAGGAGGTTCAAGTTTGTGGGTGTCACAGCTGCCACTCAGGAGTTACTGCTGAGAGGTGGACGCCTGATGAATTAAGCAGTTAATCTCATCTGCAGTTAATCTCATCTGCAGTTAATGCTCTTGTAGCAAAATTCCTATTGGTGCATGATAGTGTCGAAAGAGTGTATGGACATTACCGTTTTGCACATCGGTGTGATGCTGCTCTTGCCGCCAATTGATCACCCAATGAACATCTCATGTAATTGTTGTTGTAGACGTGACATCACGATTATGTGCCCCCCCCCCCCCCAAAAAAAAGGACGGCAAACATTGCTCTATTTCACTTGCAAGCCGCATCTGATTTGTTTCCGTGATGTTACGCATACATTGTTAACCGCACAGATACAAACTTGTGAAGCATTGCAATGGCAAGCTCCATTGTGAATCAGATGGTAATGCTGCATTATTTAGCCTCTCTGCATATTCGATCTACTTCAATGTGTCTAGAACTGATCGTAGCTGTTCTGAGATCTCAGCTGAGCTGTTTCTGCAAGCTACTCCTTAGACTGGGGATTGCTCGACCTAAAAAGCGACCGATTTTCCAGAAGAGTCTCCGATTATTTCTATTTCTATTTCTCCGAGCTAGTGATGTAACAAGCGATGTTGGTTCCGTGAGCTGCTGCCATGAATTGCAATGAGTCCGTAGTGTCTCAAAATCAGTGGCCTTCATATAAATATTGGGACGGTGCAGATAAAGCCTAATACTTTACAGTGATAATTCCATTACAGATGGGTGACCTCCACTTAGCAAGAACAGATTTCTTGTATCGTTTTCCCTTTTAAAATCCGAGGTCTGTGCTCCGCATTGGAATACACTGAAACGACTGATATTTTACCAGCAGCTAATACAATAACAGGGAATGCACAGCAATGGTGCCCCTGGGACTGTTCGGGATCGACAGCCTAGAACTTGCCTCAACCTCTAGGTTGGCATACACTAAGATGCAATGCCGATCTTCTCTTGTTCTTAAGCTCATTAACGGACGGAGCGCTTCAAACGAGTTGTCAACTCTTTTTTTCTTGGGGGGGGGGGGGCATGTCACCCTGGCAGCGTTGCAAACATTTCTAACAATAATTAAAACGGAGGTACTGCCCATTTGGAGTTTGCTTCCTAGGCCCATCTACATTACCGCGGATGCACACCCCTGAGGTAATAATACTTGTACGTGACTTCACAGCAGGACTGCACATGTCGCCGATCACAAAGACCCACTCTCACAGCGTCAATTGACTGTCACCGCTCCTCCACTGCAACTTTACAAAGCTTCACCAAACTTCTCTACTGCTTGTTTTACTCTTTACTGAACAAGAGGTGAGCGTATAAATTCCCTACAAGACAAGCCATATTCCGCATCCCCTCCAGAGGGTTTGCAGACCCTTAGAATGGTACTTGGGCTGCCATCTATTCACATGAGGGGACTTCAGTCCAAGCATCGTGCTTGTCATTGATGTTGCGCAGCGCCCTCCACGTTGCAGAGCAGCATTTGAAGCCAGACCCAAAACCCAGCTGCCACACGCGGTCGCCCTTCCTTACATTGTGATTTGTCTCTACGTATGACCATGCATACCTGTTCATAAAATCAGTCAAAGTACTTTTCACTTAGCAAAGCTACCGTGCACTTTCTTCACATAAATATTTAGTCTGCTAGGTCAACAAGTAAGTGGATCAGCATCAGTATTCCAGACATGCAGCGCATGCCGAGCAGGGACCACCTCCCTCGGCCTGCACACACACACACACACACACACACACACACACACACACACACACACACACACACACACACATTTGCATGCACACGCACATGCACAGACTTTTACCCACACCACGCACGCACACACACACACACACACACACACACACACACACACACACACACACACACACACACACAAACACCCAATCCCCACATCCATTTACATAGTTCCACCAATTATGCTGCAATACAACAGCAGACATCAGTCATAAAATTCCGAACATTTCGGCATATGTCCCACATGATAGCTCGGCAGCATTGTACTCAGCGGCGTACCAGGTAGAGCAAGATGAGGTGTTGCCGTAGCGCTCAAAGGGCATCAGCATCGGGTTGCATTGCTTCTTGTTAAGGCGGAGTTCCTTCCCCACAGTTTCGATAACAGCCTTTCCTCCAGGATGAATGCAGAAGTGGTCGAATGCAGTACGGAAGTCAGGTACATAGGGCTTGGCCTTGCTTCCCAGCTGTGCATCAACTCAAACACGGTCATCCTCGATTGCAGGTCGCTAAATATGCATGATGGACTCCATGTATTGGTGTGTGTGTGTGTGTGTGTGTGTGTGTGTGTGTGTGTATGGGTGTGTATATTTGTGTGTGCGTGTGTGTGTGTGCGCGCGCGCGCGCGCCCGCGCTCTCTCTGCCGCACTGGCAGGTGGGCGGCGAGGTCCTTAACCTGTTTTCAGACTATGGAACCATGAGGGATGCGATCGAGTCTTTCTCTGTTCCTGTCTTGAGTGTCTTCCAGGCATGACGTGCTAGATTGCAAACGATTTGGTTCTTTAGAAGTTTTATGCCTTAAGAGCATCTGGCAAGCCTGGGGCCTGCCTGCACCGAGTTGTGATGAGAACCGTGGTGGCATTAAGCAGGCCCCTGGTCACCAAAGTTGATTTTTCCTCACTTTCCTTCGAGAAGAGCATAAGACACACCTTGCGAGCGATGAAGTTGGCAGCAAAGCAAAGTTTCTCCGAAAGCGGCAGCACCTTTGGTCCAAGAGTGCTAATATTGATTTCAAGTGCTTTTCCTGCCACCTTCATCAATTCCTTCCCAATTTTCACTCCTATCTTGCCTTCCTCATCATCTTGGAGGATGACCGCGCTGCATCATAAATCCGCTTGTCAAACTTTGCAAACTGACTCTCCTCCCTGCTATATATATTTTGGTTTGTCTTCTGCCTGAAACCTGCAGTCTCTTTGGCTGTACATGCCAAATAGTGCAAAGCGCAGGAATCCCTTAGTCACTACCTCCAACATGTTATGTAGACTTCATGATAAAGAGACAGAAAACGAGATCGATGAGTTTCTAACTCTATTCTGAGCACAACCTGCAAAACTCACTACTGCCGCTATGATTTGTAAAAAATTTCTACGTCACATTATCTTCAATATAGGGTATCAGGAGAAAGGCATACTTGTAAGCCTCGTCATTAGATCCCAAGTGTGTCCTGACTGTATGCTGCAGCTCATACTTGGCCTTCCTTCCATCGCTAGGGCGGCCAGATAGAATGGCAGCAATACCTCCATAGCGGAAGATTAGGTTGACGATGTGCATATTTCTGGTGTTGCCCTCATAGATGTTCATTACAACGTTCTCCGTCCCGCACACTAGAATGCGCTTTTCGGGGTGGTTCTGCGAAAGTCATGAGCTTCATCACATCCCCACCAGAACACTGCTGTGCGTTCTGTCTAATGCATGTTCGAAACCCGTAACCCCTTCAGATGCTCTCAATAACATCTGTGGCAAGTGGATTCTATCTTTGTTGCGACAAACTCTACTTTGGTTTGTATTAACATTGCATAGAAAAGCACACACACACACACACACACACACACACACACACACACACACACACACACACACACACACACACACACACACAACTATCTTCATCGTAGTTTATACAATAACAAATGCGGATATGACACATCATAGCATGCTTCGTTTTACCGAGACAAATTGCCGGCGCAGATCTACAAAAGTGTCTGTTCTAAGCTCGGAAGCAGAAGCATACCCAAATGATCTCCTTCGCCAAGTCGACAGCGATGATGGAAGCAGCACATCCCATACCCGCAAGATTGTAGGACATTACATCGTAACGCATCTTGAAGTGGTGGACAACGGATGCAGACAAGGATGGCACAGGATTGAAGGCAGTGCAGTGGCAAATAACTCCATCAATCTATATCAGACAAACCTTGTCAGCTTCTCTGAAGCTGCCCCTGCAAATGTTTCTTTGAGGGACAGTTCACACTGTTACTCGTACATTAAGTTGGGAAGCAGTGATGCCTCATACCTTTCTGGGACCTGCTTGTGATCAACCCAAAAGTGGCTCATATTGTTATTTTATAGAACTACAGTTTTAACTTGTGATCCAGCACAGGACTGTTGTTAGAAGATGACCACAGCCTTGAGGGCACAGAGACCAGTCAAAGGACGTGTGGAATATCTTAATGCCAATCAGTTCTCTTGTGTTAAGACAAAAAAACGGATAGACAATAACGTAAGGCACTTTATGATCAGAGAATGTTAGGATCAGTATTGTGACTTCCCATCAGACCTTGAACAAGTTGGCTGCCTGTTTTATCAACCGTTGGGCTCTCTTAGGCAATATCGAGGACAGTGTTCCAGTAATTTCCACAACACAGGCACACTAGTGCTGTCATTTCCCTTCCACAAAATTAATTTGGAAATCCTGAAGACATTTTTGAACATTTTATCCAGTGTTGATTTTAATTCGAACCCCTGTCACATTCCTATACAATGACGCTACAGTATGGGTGCATCCTTCAATATGGGGTGCTAATCAAGTTGTGGAAAGCAACCATGGGACGTACATCCTTTGGCTTGAGGCCAGACTTGTCAAGAAGTTTCTGGATGGATACAAAAAGTGCCAGCTCCGACTCCGCTCGAGCATTCTTCATGGACTTGTTGACCGGTCGAGACATACCAGCGATAACCTCTGCAAACAGTAAAAGAACAGCAGATTTTGCAAGAGACTTTAGCAAGAGTTCAGAGCTCCCCATATTTCTTGAGCAACGATTCGAAGTGTCATTAACAATGACCGGTTGAGCTAATTCACATCTGTTACGTCTTGTGCTATTGCTCCGGGATTAGGACCAAAAGGTCTCAAGAGGAAGTCTGCCGTTGTACTCATTACGTCATTTTGTTTGTCAAGCCAACCACACCATGTAAAAACTATGTAAAGTTGTTGTACCAATTATTGTTGTAGTGCAAGGAGTTATGAATTGGGCCTCATCACATGTCGTACTTTTACGGGGGTAACAAGTTGATCAAGATACAAAGGAGGCGAAGCCCCCGATTACCCAAATGACTACAGGCTGGACGACTGGATCCAGTAGAAGAAAGGGGTTGGCCTGATGATGTGTGCGCACGTGCGCGCGCGCGCGTGCGTGCGCTTGCGCGCGCGCGCGCGTGTGTGTGTGTGTGTGTGTGTGTGTGTGTGTGCGCGCGCGCGCGTGCGTGCGTGCGTGTGTCCGTACCTGCATGCTTGTCCATGTGCATGTGCATGTGCATGTGTGTGTGTGTGTGTGAGAGAGAGAGAGAGAGAGAGAGAGAGAGAGAGAGAGAGAGAGAGAGAGAGAGAGAGAGAGAGAGAGAGAGAGAGAGAGAGAGAGAGAGAGAGAGAGAGAGAGAGAGAGAGAGAGAGAGAGAGAGAGAGAGAGAGAGAGAGAGCAAAAGGGAGAACATCGAGGAAAAATTCGTACCATCCGGAAGATATGTATCCTGACCAAGTCCAGAGATCTCCAGCACCTTCTTCATGAAGTTGAGGGTCTGATCTGTAAAGAACTGCAGGACCATACTCTCACATTTCAGGTGCATCAGCTCTAGGCAGGTGTCTCTGTTGGCAGACCCATCGCAGGCAGACATGCAAATCCTACAAATCTGGCGATATAAAGCCTGGAACTGGGTGCGGAGTTCAATAGGGATAGGATTCTATATGATGATATTCGTCTGACCAGCGGCAAATCAGCCCCTTCACTATAGTGCCTGTTTAGGAGGACACGGAGTGCCACCACGGCAAGGGCATCTGGGTTAAACTAATAAACTTTCCATCCAGACTGCAAGGACATAGCATTGTAATACTTTTTCCAGGAGGGTAAAGAGCAGCCAGTCATGTCGATTTTTGTGACAGTAAGCGCACCCCGCCTCGGATGGCGCCATTGATGAGCATGTCATGAGTGACCCTCATTCTATTAGGGGGCCGGAAGCAGTAGAAGTCCAGGAGGTAAACATGCTTGCCAGGCTTTAGTGCATAATAAAGGAGTGCTAACGCAGCTGCCAGAGTTAAAGCCAAGGCCTGCATGGGATAGCTTCAACCACTAAACAACATAGAAGCG
>KV908367.1:722057-729693 GCA_002005505.1 Botryococcus braunii
ATGGATCACTCGTGAGTAGAGGTGAATGGTATACTTTCTTCATTTGGAACCTAGCTTGGTGGCCGAAACCAACAGGCTGAAACAGTGGATGCCTGCAGTCAAACAGACTAGTTTGGCTCCTTGAGAAGTTCGTTTACATTGTCCTTTTCTCACCTGTTCCACAGGACAGCATTTCATCTCAAAATTGGCGAAACACTTCTGACTTGGTCTCTTTGTCTCTAACCCTTGGGCTTCCATGTAAAAAATATCATCTTAAAATCCCTACAACGCCCTCAATCCATGGAGAGGATACACGGAGAGGATACATGGAGAGGAGGTGCACATTCCCAAGTGGACGAGTTGACACGTATCAAGTCCTGGCCAACGCTCCCTGCAGAAGGGCATCTTTATTCACCAAGGTTCGATAGTACCTCCTACATGGTTTGTAACGTGATGTAACGCCCAAACACATAAGTAATGCATTGTCAAGTGCTCACTTCCCCATCCTTGCCCACCTGTCCTAGTGCAGTAGGGACGGCTGAACCTCCTAAGCGCTTAGTACCATCTCCCTCCAGCACTTTGCTGATTGACTGCACCGTGGGGTGCTTGTCCAGGCATTTGCAATTTAGAGGAACTGTGCAAGCTCAGCACCAAAATCAATTGCTGGTTGCAAGGACCAACACCTGGCAGGGATCATTCTCACAATCTTAACTGTGACTCAAAACTCCTACAGAACAACTCAACACCCCTTCAACTCTGATTGGGCAGCTGTTCAAGTCAACAATGACCCCAAATTGATGCACTTCTCGAGATTTGATTAAACCCTTCATCCGCTTGTGAGGGGTACGTCACTTCTTGAAAGTTTACAATCTGTACCTTCAACACAGTATTTATCTGCCCTGCAAACATTAGTAAAGATGATCACTCTATACTCAAATGGATTAGTATGGCCTGCTCTACAGGAAGATCTGCTCTACAGCAGATCTTGCTGTAGAGCAGGCCATACTATTGCCCGACTCGCTGCGGCTACATCCTTGGCAGTTCTTTCTTCAGCTCACGTACCTGGATCCCATTGATTACTACTGGCTGCAGCTTAAAGCACTCTCAAGGTCTTGGCACTAAGCCTGTCTGCTGTTTGTAGACCAACACCAACACCAACCAGCACATCTTCCTCCAGATTTCAAGCACATGCTTTGCCATGACAGTCCTGAGCAGGGCAGAGGCCTAGCAGGAAGGAATGTCCCTCCATGCATCATGCTGGTCGTTGATATCACGGAGAGCAGTCCAGGTTGCGGAGCAGCATTTGAATCCAGATCCAAAGCCCAGCTGCCAAAGTCGGTCCCCTTTCTTTACCCCCTGCTCCGTCTCAATATAGCTCCATGCATACCTGAAAGCATTTTTCTTTTCAGCTTTGCACATTTATGCCTCACAGACATCCAAGTACATTATGAGATGCCGGAACTGATCAATCCAGGTAAAACTGCCAAAGAGGAGGGAGGGAGGTATGGGGAAGGTAGAGAAAGGGGGGGGGGAGAAAGAGGGACAGAGGGAGGGAGGGAGGGAGAGAGAGGGAGGCAGAGAGAGAGAGAGGGAGGCAGAGAGAGAGAGAGAGAGAGAGAGAGAGAGAGAGAGAGAGAGAGAGAGAGAGAGAGAGAGAGAGAGAGAGAGAGAGAGAGAGAGAGAGAGAGAGAGAGAGAGATTCGGCTGGCTTGATAATACCCAGTGCGGAATCAAGGTGAGGCAGATCTCTTATCTCATAGAGCTTGTATTGAAAGCTAAATTCTATTTTGAAAACACAATAAGACTCAAATTCTGAATCTAGTATGTAGTGTCTTTTAGGAGTGCATCCATGCATATTGGGTTTTACCAAGACTCTGTTGACCTATAACACGTTTTGGCAGTGCTACACATGGAACTTACGTAGAACCTCTCTCGCAGCTGTACAACAAAAAATTCAGCTCAATGGCAATCATACCGCAGCTGTATGCACAGAGAAAGGTCAGCTTGTTCCACCTTGTGTTTGTGTATGCGGGCTCTGTGTGCGTACACACACACACACACACACACACACACACACACACACACACACACACACACACACACACACACACACACACACACACACACACACACACACACACACACACACATGCATGAAGAGGGAGAAGGGGGAAAATGTGTGTGCAGGTATGTAGGAGGGCTATGTGGGCAACTTGGGCTCTACCCCACCTCCCGCCTCTCCCCCTCCCCCTTCCCCCTCCCCCTCCCTCCCTCCCTCCATCCCTCCCTCCCTCTCTCTCCCCCCCCCCTCCCTCCCTTCCCCCCTCACTCCCTCTTCTTGTCTCGCTGCATATTCTATCCCTTCTCATCAACCACCAGCTAAAGAAAGGAGATTCACACCATGTAGAGCATGAAGATGTATTCCCAAACCGCTCAAATGGGCGCAGCATGGGCATGCACTGGCGCTTGCTCAGCCCTAGTTGCTCCCCCACAGCATCAATAACAGCCTTGCCGCCAGGATGGATGCAGAAGTGCTCAAACGCCAATTTGAAGTCTGGCATGTAGGGTTTGATTCCTTTCCCCATTACCTGCAGGGCCCACCACATCTGCTTGATGAAGCTTTCTACAAGGAATGTGCGCCCTTGGTTCCTCTGCCCAAAACCATTGCCAGGAATGTGCAGACAGGATGCTCCAAGGCGTTCGGCACCACCGTGAGTATCGAAATTGTGTATTAAATGCAGGAAGAAAGAAAACTATGGAATTCCTGAATTCCTTTCTGTCTTAGCAAAGCAGGTCCCTGCATTTGCTTCCATTCTAGGTGCACCTCGAAGAGCTAGTTAAGAAAAGAAAAGATGGGAGATTTTGATCTCAGACAGGAAAATAAATTTGGAGAGAAAAGAGTTCGTTTTCCATTTTCTTGATTACTGAAGGTGTTAGGCATAACTTTCTTTAAAAGTACGCCAAAGGAAAACACTTAGCCAATTGAAACAACTTAGTATCTAAGGAAGAAAGGAAAAATAACTGGGCCTCCATCTAGATTCTTTTGCCCTTGGTTCCTCTGCCCAAAATCATTGCCAGAACTGTTCATACACGTTTGCGGCTCACTATATGACGCTCTCAGTGAGAAAATCAAAGGTCAAGGACCAACGAGAGTTTTGGACATGAGAGGGGAACAGCAGATGGAGAAGGAAGAGTGAGATAGCTGTAACTCAAGGGAAGCAGGCAGAGCAGCTTACCTTCCGAGCGATGAAATTCCCGGCAAACAGCAGCTTCTCTGAAAGCGGTAACACTTTAGGCCCAAGGGAACGGATGTTCATTTCAAGAGCCTGGCCTGCTACTTTCATGAGCTCCTTTCCAATCTTGACTCCCAACAGACCGTCATCATCCTCTTTTTGTATCACCGCACTGCAGTGCACACCATTCCCTTCAGCCAGCTCACAAATTTCAATGTCTTCAATAATTTAGGTGCCAGCATCAGCTTTGATTTTCACTTGAGTGAAAATCAAGTTAAAATAAAGTCTCAGGTGCTTCAGCATGTAGGGGGGAAATTGTGAATGCAGCTTGCGTTTGGTTTTTCACATGACCCTCATAGCCCGAGCTTGCATGCTAGTCAAGACGTGGCAGTTTGTGTGACAAAAAATTGGCTGCGCTGCAGATAGAGCCACGTGCCTTGATACAAAAATAGCAAGAGAGCATGCACAGTACTTGCTCTTATAAGAAGCTTCCATTAAACATGCCCACTGGGATGTGTTCCCAAACTGCGTAAGTTTTAAGAGAGTTCTTTGGAATCGGACATTGCCCCTGTTGCTGCCACGGGATTAAGCAGAGATGGTGCATATGGCAATGAGTAAAACTTTCTATGGGCAAGAAAGGGTGGCTGCTGTATGGACAAGCCACGTGCAGTCATCTGGTCCTTCACGTGTACTAGTATGTGGTAGAAACTTTTTCTTCGAAAGGCTTCAAGCTTTATGCTAATGTCCTAAACAACTGGCAAACTGTCACAAATTTGTCCAATACAGAGCTCTATCTCCCATACACTGTGCAAATGCTAGAATGACAGTAGTTAAGATGACAGTATTGACCTCCAGCACTAACTAGAGCAAGACTCTGGAACGAGTTACTTGTAGGCTTCATCCCGGTTGCCCAGATGTGTCCTGTCATCTGGTCCTTCACGTGTACTAGTATGTGGTAGAAACTTTTTCTTCGAAAGGCTTCAAGCTTTATGCTAATGTCCTAAACAACTGGCAAACTGTCACAAATTTGTCCAATACAGAGCTCTATCTCCCATACACTGTGCAAGTGCTAGAATGACAGTAGTTAAGATGACAGTATTGACCTCCAGCACTAACTAGAGCAAGACTTTGGAAAGAGTTACTTGTAGGCTTCATCCCGGTTGCCCAGATGTGTCCTGACAGTCGTGTTAAGGCGATACTTGGCGCGCCGGATATCAGACGGAACGTTTGAAAGAATGTAGGCCACGCCGCCCGTCCGGAAAATGCAGTTTGAGATGAGCATACTTTTTTGCTTGCCTCTGTAATAAGTGGCCAGAAGATTCTCCGTGCCAACCACCATGATCCGACTTCCTGGATTTTGCTGTTGTCCCCACCACTCATTCTCACTCATTACCCAGTACTTCCACAATGCTCCCCTTTCGTGCGCGCATGCACACGCATGCGAACATGCACATATGCATGTGCGTGCATACGTATCAATCCGCACGCAAGCCCACATACACACACACACACACACACACACACACACACACCAGAGCACAAGCTTTCTATTACACAGAGACACACACATAGATACACATCTCACCCACGCACGCGCGCACACACACACACACACACACACACACACACACACACACACACACACACACTCTCTCTCACACACACGCACACACAGACACACACACACATACACACACACCCACACACTCTCTCTCTCTCTCACACACACACGCACACACACACACACACACACACACACACACACACACACACACACACAACACAGCCGAAACCACAAGCGCACATCCACATGCAGTCGCGAACATGAAACAGGATAGGATTTCAAAGATAGGGTTTCTTCCCACATCAAGGAGGTGAGCTATGTCTATCTTTTTTGCCGTCTTTCGTGAAGTATTGGTCACAACAGCATTCGGCGATATTTTGAAGGAAAGATTGAAAGGTGCAGTTGGGGGATACAGGCCAGGATAAAAATAGAAATTTGTTCGTACCGCAAGCATGTCCTTGGCAACGTCAATTGCGATCACAGACGCACTGCAGCCCATGCCTGCAACGTTTACGGAGCGTATGTCGCTTCGCATTTTGAACATGTTTACGACCATGGCAGATAGCGAAGGAACTGTGTTGAAGGATGTGCAATGCACGATGAGGCCATCGATCTGTTTAAATCACCCCCAAAAGATCAGCGAGCTGTCCCCCTGCAATCTCAGCCTCACGCTAGCCCAGCCTCCATGACTCCTGGGCTGGAGAGCTCTGACACTTCAGGTAAATGCACAGAACTGCACATTGATGATGTCACAAACATCAGCATCTAGCAAGTAAGCTCTTTGTATGTTCTCTCACATCGATGAATATGGAAGCTTCTAGCTGCTGAGTTGGAAGGATGTGCCACCAAGCGTCAGCTCTTCCTCATGACAGGCGAACAAGCTTTCAAAGTCAGGGCAGCCCATCCATGATTTGTTCTGCCATCATTTGGATGGAATTGTACTGACCTGAGTTGCTTTAAGTCCAGTGCTCTTGAGAACGTGGTCGACACATGCATAAAGGCCAATATAGGACTCCTCGCGGCAGTTCTCTACTGTTTGTTCAATGGGGCCTGTCAGGCCAGCTCTGATTTCTGCATGGTCCGTTCAAAAATCTTAAATCTTCTAGATGACCAGAAGGCTTGTTCCCATATTTAAAGCAGCGCTACTCATTTTGTTGTTGCTCTGCAGCTGGCATACAGCTACCGTACAAGTGTCTGCCCTCAGCCTGAGAAAGAGGACAGAGATAGATGACTTATGAGTGCTTGCGTAATCATAAAGCAGCACTACTAGGCCTTGGATTCCGCCTGTTGGTCAAAGGCTAGTACACACATTTGCTTGCTGATGTGGTATCCGCCTACTGCCCAGGGTGCAAACATTGAATGAAAGGGAACTCACTGTCTGGAAGGTAGGTGTCTGTCCCGAGTCCAGAGATCTCTAGAATTTTCTCCATGAACTTCAGAGATGAGTCATCGTACTGCATTGAGGCACCAAAACCGTACTGTGAGTTCATTGTCAGAGAGAAGATCCCCTCTTTAGGGGGTAGGCTTAGTCAACTCCCGTCCTCCCTGAGAACATCAACTGAGCAGGACGTGCCCACCTGGAGAGAGGTTTGCGAGATGAATGTACCTCTTGTTCTGTTCGGATTCTCGTGAGCCACATTGGATAGTGAATATAATCAATGATGCACAAGCCAGTCCCAGAAACGTGACTCGTTATAGAAGTTCTAGGGAATGAACCACAAATACAGAGACATGCTCCCTCCTGAACTACTGCTGGTGGATGCCTTGGCAAATATGCTATAGAGTTGTCTTTGAACACAGACGCTAAGTACTGCCTTCTTAAGTAGCACAAACACGTGTGCTAGCATTATGAACTCCTCGATCACGTACTGGCCTTGGGACGCAAGGATCTTGGAGAAATTGAAGCAACCCATGTCATGCCGGCATGTAGATGATGAAGCCGCTATGAATGACAGACCAGCAAGCACAAGGCCAGAAATGTAGCAAAAAGAGGACAGGACCACACCCCATTTCGCCGTGCTCCATCGATGAATTCTTTTGGGTTAACCTTCATACGGTTCGGCGGCCGAAAACAATAAAAGTCCAGGAGATAAGTGTTGCGATCTGGCCTTGTCAGCAGGTACACTGCCAAAATAAGTGCAGCAAGCCCAGCCACATAACCCAGACTAGCCTGCCCAGGAACAAAGATCTTCTAAGAGAAAGCTTCCATGCAGGCCAGCAAAGGTAAGAAGCAACAGAGGAGATTTCCACATTAAAGTCCTGTTGACTTTTGCCCGTGCTTATTGCAAATGAAGCTCCATTCCTCTGCTTTTCTTCCATGCTGAGATGGCTGTGACATGACGTACATTGTCACGCACCTTACGTTTTAAAGAGCTTTTGCACTTCCCACACATCCACAGAGTGCACTTGTGCTCCGCCACCCTCATATTCAAACATACCATTACGCACAAGCTCTGTATGCATACATCTCTCTCTCTCTCTCTCTCTCTCTCTCTCTCTCCTCTCTCTCTCTCTCTCTCTCTCTCTCTCTCTCTCTCTCTCTCTCTCTGTGTGTGTGTGTGTGTGTGTGTGTGTGTGTGTGCGCGCGGCGCGCCGCGCGTGATCACGCGCGTGCGCGTGTGTCTGCACGCACACACGTGCTGCTGTGTACATGCAAGCTAACACATGGTTCATTTTGGAGGGGATGCTATGCAGGTCTCTCTCACACTACCCTATCTAGATTAGTCTTTGCATGCTTTCGTGCTCTCCACTATGAACATCTGCCACAGGTAGCTGAAGCAACAAAGCTGAAATATGACATGCAACACCCCCATGTCGCACCCTAAAAGAGCTTGAAAACTGCCCTTGTTCCATGGGCCAA
>KV908368.1:0-45000 GCA_002005505.1 Botryococcus braunii
ATTGGGTGAGAGTGTCTTAATAGATTAGACTGTCAGACTCCATGTGAGTAATCACAGATAATGTTGTTGCAGTGTGGCCTTTTGGGGCTAGTATGGGCTATTGCTGACCAGACATGCTGGCTTTGTGCCCTTGACGGCAGCTTGCACTCAACTGTGTGCTTTGGCAATCTGTGTCTGCAGTTTTGACAAGTGTTTCTGTGTGTGTTACAGGTACTTTTGTGGGCCGTGGGCTGAGAAGACCCTGGGCCAAGCAAAGCAATGCAGAAAGAAAAGCTCTCGGCCAGCAGGGACCAAACAACATGAGGCTCAGGGCGAGGTTTCTGATGGCAGTGATCAACTTGAAAGGTATGTTTGTGAGGCTGGGGAACCGACGAGTTGTGGCTCATATATTGTCTTAACCAGTCTTCTCTTCAGTAAGCATATTTGGGCTTCCTCCAAACAAAAGTTAACCATATGTGATAGTCCTTGCACCGGGATTACATGGGAAGTGATAATCGAACTTTTTCTTCACTTCTCTTTTGCTTATGTTGTACTGCCTTGCTGTGATGGTGCTGTTAAGTTCATGATCAGCGATGCAGTGCAATGAAATGGTTTAAACCGCTCTTGTTAACCTGCGTGACTTAAATGACACAGTTTGGTGGCTGTTTTAATTTCAGCATATTTTGATCAAAGAGGGCAGTATCAAAAGAGGAGGAAATAGCTCCAGTTGCGGTGTTCACCTTGGTGGGCAAAGGAAATTCAGATGATCACACAACTGATGGGGTACATGCGGTCGGCAGTTCTGCATCAGACGACGACTTGACAGAGGCTGAGACGTCGGGGTCAATTTCAGCAGAAGAAGGAAGATCAAGTGATGATGAGAATGATCGGTCTAAGAAGTTCTCGAAGGGAGCAGACGGAAAGAGAACTCGGAAAAAGGTTTGCCACATGTGCTTCTTGTCAGCGTTGTTTTGAGTACGTAACAGGATGTGTATTCCATGTTTATTGCTTGGTGTTCTGATTTGACGCTGCCATATTTGAGGGTCAGGCATCAGGGAAAATGCGTTCGGCTGGAAAACCTGGGTTTGAGACGAAGGATAAGGGGAAAACTCCTATGAAAGGCAAGCATTTGAAGCGAAGGTGGCATAAAAAAAGGAATCAGAGCAAGGGAGCTGCTGCTGGAAAAGGAAAGGAAAAAGCCGAGGTAAGGCAGCTTTCTGTTGTCACCGATTGGTTTCGTTTTTGGTACGGAAGATCGTTGCAAATTGCAATGTTGGCCCCTGCAGTTTGAAACCCACATTTTGTGCTGTATTCACCTGGCACACGCAGTCTCCACTAGTAATGTGTTTTCCTCAGTGAATGCAGCTCACTGCAGCTCGTCTAATCAGTAGCAGTGATGTTGGGCTGAATCAGGATCCTGCACAGCAGCCTTTTCCTACTGGAGGGTGGAGTGATTTATCAGACGAGGAGCTTGAAAAACCAAAAGGCGGATGGAGCCACATAGCATTTAAGGCCGCAGCTTTGATGGTGTTACGAGCTCAACGCACGGGTACTACCGGAAAAGAGTTCACCTCGGTCTTACACAAGGCATGGACCCTGCGAATCCTGATGAGCTGCCCTCCTCTGCGGACTTTCCATTCGCAGCTTATGACCAGCAACGCCTTCTTTTCTTTGGATGATGCTGGCAGCCTTTTCCCTCCCTTTCAATGGACAAGGACTGAAAGTTGCCATTCTATTGAGATTCTGCTATACTTGGCCTTGTTTGGGACTGTCTTCACATTGCCTGATGTATTTTTGGGATTCTTCCTAATTCCTCCCACTTTTCACTTTCTGGTGCCCTTTGGGGTTTTTGCCCCGGACACAGTTTTTTCTTAAACAGAAGTCGTCTTGTGGCAGGTGCGGTGGAGGCGTATTGTGCTGGACGAAGCACATTTCATCAAGGATCGCAGGAGTTCAACCGCTCGTGCTACCTTTGCACTTGTGAGCAAGTACAAGTGGGCCCTTTCTGGAACACCACTGCAGGTATTGGCTCTGTCCCGCATTTTCCTCTGCATCTAAAGTTCCTGCTCCAGCTTCTGCATGGTGAAATTATAGCATTCTTGCAAAATGATGATGATGATGATGATAATGATGAATGATGTGTGGGAAACAAAAAGCAACTGTTTTCTTGATGTTCTCATGTCTTCCCTGCTACCCCTTCCCCTGGCCCTGTCTGAAAGTCTTCTTTAGCCTCTCTGCCCTCCTGATGTTTCCCATCTTGGACAAGTGCTGCATGTTGGAGCATTCCGTGTTTATGTGGGGTGAGTGTTTGTCTGATGTCCTGCATTGCAGCTGTTGCCTGTGGGTGTGTGGACATTTGGGGCTGCCGCTAAATACTGCTCATGTGGTGTGCTGTATTTAGCAGGAGAGGCAGAGAACCAATATAAACAAAACTTGAGGTGTCATGTTGGCAGAGCATTTGAGATGATGTCTACTGATGAGTGATTGCTTGTGCAGAACCGGGTGGGGGAGCTGTACAGTCTGGTTCGCTTCATGCGGATGTTCCCTTACGCATACTATCTCTGCAAAAATGGCCACAAGAAAAACGCCCGTGAAGAGGGGTGCCGTTGCATCTCAATCGATCACCCATTTCAAAAGGACAAACACCAGTGTGACTTATGCGGGTGGGTCCCATGCCCTCAGTGAAATGCCTGCTTTTTCCAGGCCAAGCGGTGGATGGTTGTATTTAGAAGTTGATTCCTTGAGTGAATGCAGGAGTAGGTTCTGATGCAGGTCCGATGATGTGACCCCTGAGGTTCATTGTGATTGCAGGCACTCTGTGATGCACCACTTTTGCTGGTGGAATAAGTATGTTGCAAACCCTATCAAGGCACACGGTTATATTGGGCAAGGCCGTGCTGCAATGCGGTTGCTGAAGCGGGAAATACTGGAGCGGATTCTCCTGCGGAGGACTAAAGTGCAATGTGCCGATGTTTTGATGCTGCCACCTCGGTGAGAATTCACGTCACACCACTGCTCGAAAGCCTGCTGATTCCTAAAAGTCTATGCCTGTAGAAATTTTCAGTGGTGCTAAATATCGGGGCCCTTCTATAGTGCCAGCTTCTGTCTGTGAAGAGAGTATGCAGATAATGATTGCCTCGCGAATGATTCGTCCTGGCTTTGTGGGTTAACTTTTATTGTGATATCGGTTTTTTGGGAAGGCGCAAGTGAAATGTTGCAAAAGCATTGTTCTTTTATATCAAGTTAGAGACAGCTTTGAGTTGCGGTGCAGGACGCTTGTCCTCAGGAAGGACCACTTTAACCAAGCTGAGCAAGATTACTATGAGGCCCTCTACACCAAGAGCCAGGCACAGTTTGGATCCTTTGTCCAAGCAGGGACGGTTGTGAACAACTACGCTCACATATTTGATTTGCTGATCCGGTTGCGCCAGGTGAGCAGCATCTAAGCAGTCGTTGCTGGCCTATCAATTCTTTCCAAAGCTTATTGCAGCTGCAACTTCATCAGGCTCCCAAATTTCTGGCCCCTGCAAAACTTTTCTGGCCGTTCCACATGATGTTAAACTACCTTCCACTGAGATCGTGGGCAATATGCGTTTGGCAACATAAAACAGGTGGAAACCACATTGCCTCACCAGAAGGCATATCAGTCTGCGGCATCTTACTGTCACTGAACCAGACAATATGTGTGAAAGCAACTTAGGCTTGTTTTTGCTGTTGAACTAAAAGGAGTTTGCTGAATTTCATCAGCTGTGATCACTCTCTTTGCATGGTCGTAGGCTGTCGACCATCCCTACCTGGTAATTTACTCGGCCACAGCGCCTGGGGGAGCTACTGCCCCCTGTGAACAAGCTCTGCAACATTTGCCTGGTGTCTGTGACATTTGCCATGATCCAATAGAAGACCCTGTGACTGCTGCGTGTGGCCACCCCTTCTGCCGCTTGTGCATCAGAGAGTACCTTGAGAGCAACCCAGCTACCTGCACCTGCCCCACATGTGATGCACCCCTCACAGTTGACTTGACATCAACCGCTCCTCAGGTGAGAATCAACATAATGCCTACATCCCTTTGGCGCTCTTCCAAGATGGGGTACCTTTGAAGGAAAAAAGAGTGTCCGCGTTTGCCTGCTCTAGCTCACCACAGGGTCACACCGAAAGGGTGTTCCTCCTTTCGGTGCTGTTGTCTGGTCATGCAATTGTTCCACATTCCCATCATGTTGTAATATCCTGGGATCTTGCTATTGGGCTTTTGCTCATTGCAGAGTGATTTACTTGGTTGGGACTGGGCGGTCATGCAGCAGAGGCAGGCGCTCATAACAGGGTCCAGGACGGGAATAAAAAAGAACAGCATCCTGCACCGTATCAGTGCTGTCACTGATTTCCAGTCCAGCACAAAGATCGAGGCATTACGGGAGGAATTGCATCACATGTTTGCACGTGATCCTGCTGCCAAGGCAATTGTGTTCAGCCAGTTCACTTCCATGTTGGATCTTATCTACTTCCGGTTGACACAGGTAAGCTGAGACTTAGCCTGACGTCGCAGCTTCTGGTTTGCTGCATCGGGTATGAAAGTATTGATAACCAAAAATCACACTTCCACTGCACCGTTAATGTATCCCTTATGTGCTCTGTTTTGTTTTGCTCAAATGCCAGTCAGAGTTATGGACAGGTGCTCAATAAAGGGGATGGAGTTGTCCTATTCGTGGTTGCAGATCCTGTATATCAGTCGTTTGTGCATTTAGAGGGGCAGGAACGGTGCAGTGGTGTGCTTTGCAACTGTGTAGGCAGTTATTTAGTTGTGAGTAGGAAGGTGTCCCAGTTCTTAGGAGGTCAGAAGTGGATTTGGTTGCTCAAGCAAGTAACGCAAATGCTTGCCTCGGCCAGCTGGGGATCAAGTGTGTAAGGCTGGAAGGAAGTATGAGCATGGACCAACGAGACTCCGTGATAGATGCTTTTTCAAACGACGCCACTGTCAAGGTTTTCCTCATGTCGCTGAAAGCTGGAGGTGTTGCACTAAACTTGACTGCGGCGAGCCACATCATGTTGATGGACCCCTGGTAAGGAAAGGCTAGTATTGTACTGAATATTGCATGTCATGTGAGGCTACCTTAATGTTTTGGGCTCTTGAAAGCTCAGAAAGTATCTGGTTCTCATTACTTCTCGGGTGAGCTTAACCTGCCTGCTTGATGGTGTAAGAGGAAACTTGTCGTTTAGTTGTGGGGGGCAGGCATGACTCTTTGGTTTGCTTGACTAGGTGGAACCCTGCTGTCGAGCAGCAGGCTCAGGACCGCATTCACCGTCTCGGCCAGTACAAACCGATCTATGTGACTCGGTTTGTTATAGCTGGCACGATTGAGGAACGGATCCTGAAGCTGCAGGTAGGGTCCTTGCTCGCATGCAAGATGGATTGTGCGCATGAAGATGTTATTTGACAGTGTTTGTAATTTCTGCCAGCTGCCTGCCGGCAAACTTTATAGCGTTATTATTTGTCCTGCAATTTATATTGCAATGCTTGTTCTGCACTTCGTCCTGCACTTCCAAGTTGTTTTTTTGTTGCGTTGTCCCTCCGTACTGCAATGCAATGAAGCAGGATAGCGTGTTGAGTGTGTGCAATAACTGCAGGAAAAGAAGCAGCTGGTCTTTGAAGGCACCGTTGGGAGGGATTCCGAAGCTTTGGGTCGTTTGACAGAGGATGACCTTCGGTTTCTGTTTGGTTGATCGTGTCGGATTCGGCAATCACAGTGATACTGTTTTGGAAGTGCCGGTGCATCCATTGCAGTGGCACGTGGTCGTTCTGCGCCGTACGTCCCACCCGGCCAGTGAGGGCCGGAACTGGTGGGGGGGGGGGGGATAGCATGAGAGAGAGGGAGAGAGTGATCAACTGTTTTACAGTAGGGAGGTTTCCCCATTGTACAGTTAGTACGGGTTTTGCTGGAACTGCTAGGGAATTTGTGCGAGAGTGTATATTGATGTGCATAGGGACCTCTCCGTCTCTTCACCTTGCATGTATGAGTCACTGGGCTGAGGTTGTATTCATTGTTGTAAAACATACCCCTTGGGGGTGAATTCTTTCTCCTTTAAGGCCATGCTATCTGTAGACCAAACTTTGCGTCTAGGGGTATAGGCAGGTGTCCACTTAACTTCCTTAATTGCGCCAGCCATGTCTCGTTGAAGTCCTGTCGCCGCATAGGATGGGAAACAGCCTCACATGGGATTTCAATGCTCAGGCATGGACTTTACTTTTTTACGCTTGTGTCTGCCACTCGGGTTTCAACAACATGAGTCAAGGGTCGTGCAAGCCTGAAGCTTACACACTTGCTCCTTTTAAGTTGTGGTCCTCCATCTGATTACCTTGTCCTTGCAATTATTATCTGCTACATGGTTTACGATGCTGGAGGGTTTAGCTACATATACGTGCGTGTTTTGAGCCTTCATTTTTGGCTATGAAGAAGAGGTCGCAGAAGCTTGGTTTGTTCGTGACACACAGGGATATGCAATGTAGGCCGGCAGAACCTAAAGAAAGTCAGCCCAGTTACAACTGTAGTACTTTCTTCTGCTGCTCTTGTAGCTGCTTGGTAAAAAATGTATCTAACCGAAACTGGAAGGTGGAAAATACCAAAGACCAAAGTTTTTCCCTTTTTAAAAGTTGTAATTTTGGTTCATTTTCGTTGAGCACTGTTATCAGAAGCGATTGCTTCATAAGAGGTTCTGTCAAGTGCAGGTAGTTGATGGATGTGATCTCCTGGAACCTACTGTACGTTTTCATTATTTGTGTAAGTACAACAGGGTGTGATGTTCAGGTATACAAGCCTATTACAGACACAACCTGACGGTTGCTACTGTAATGATAATGCACTCTCGGCACAAGATGTTGTGTGCTCTCTGCCAAGCTGCCAAGATGCTATAAGGAGACCTTGTGGATGTCCCTTAATGGCACTGTGTGATCAGAGGATCAACACTACGCAAGCACCACAGCTAGCAGTTGCTATCTGGGTGTGGGCAAGCTAGTAAATTTGCAGACAGAGCCCATGCCAGCAGTGGGGGTAAGGACTTTACCCAAAGACTTATGCGGCAACCCCTGTCTTCAAATCAGTATGTACATTGATACGAGGTTTTCAAGCTTGATTTACATACATGTGATTAGGCAACATACACTGGTAGGGTGGAACAGCCAGTTATGGAACAGAGAGGGACCTGTAGCAGCTCTTTTGACCGTCTAGCTTCCGATAGTTCATGCTGCTGAAGATTTACTTTGCAGAGAGCAGTGACTGGGGTGCAGTCTTCCGCTTGGCTGCTCCCACTCCTAGTTTCAGTGCCAATTGCACAGTTGGTGGCTCTATAAGTCCTGATTAGGCTCGCTTGTGTATTGGTGCACGTCTAATATTAATCATGCCCTTGGGCTGGATAGATGTAAGTTCCTCCTCATTACAAGCGGGAATGAAAAGTGACCAGCCGGAGCAAGGGTCGGCCTCTTGCCCCAATAATCAAGCTACCCAGCTGTCACATGTGTGCGCATGCTGAGGAGCGAACTGGTGGCCCACTGCAGCACCAATAATACCATTTATGCAACTGACCACACAGCACACACACACACACACACACACACACACACACACACACACACACACACACACACACACACACACACACACACACACACACACACAGACACACACAGAGAGAGAGAGAGAGAGAGAGAGGGTGCGCGAGCGTGTGTGTGTGTGTGTGGTGTGTGTGTGTGTGTGTGTGTGTGTGTGTGTGTGGTGTGTGTGTGTGTGTGTGTGTGTGTGTGTGTGTGTGTGTGTGTTATTTGTGTGGTATTCTGGATTGGTCAGTGGTTTCCGGTGGGGTTGTACCAGAAAACAACGCCTCTTTCTCTAGACTTCCGGAGGTTATTCCATAATCAACGCCCTAGTTTGATATATGTCCTTTAGGTTTACGTTTTTGTCCAGAGTTCTCTCTTGGCTTCTGGCAAGATATATCCGAAAGTCGTCTGCAAGCCCTGGTAAGACCTCGTCATGTGGCATGTATCCTCTCCTTCCCCACCGTGTACCCACTGTGAGAGTGCTTTCGACGGGTGTGCTTGTGAAGGGTCATTCATACCTTCCTCTCTCTCTCTCTCTCTCTCTCTCTCTCTCTCTCTCTCTCTCTCTCCTCTCTCTCTCTCTCTCTCCCTCCCTCCCTCCCTCCCTCCCTCCCTCCCTCCCTCCCTCCCTCCCTCCCTCCCTCCCTCCCTCCCTCCTCCCTCCCTCCCTCCCTCCCTCCCTCCCTCCCTCCCTCCCTCCCTCCCTCCCTCCCTCCCTCCCTCCCTCCCTCTCTCTCTCTCTCTCTCTCTCTCTCTCTCTCTCTCTCTCTCTCTCTCTCTCTCTCTCTCTCTCTCTCTCTCTCTCTCCCCTCCCCCCCCTCCTCTCTCTCTCTCTCTCTCTCTCTCTCTCTCTTCTCTCTCTCTCTCTCTCTCTCTCTCTCTCTCTCTCTCTCTCTCTCTCTCTCTCTCTCTCTCTCCCCCCCCCCCCCACACACACACACACACACACACACACACACACAGACAGAGAGGGAGAGAGGGGGGGGGAGGGGGGGGGGAGAGAGAGAGAGAGAGAGAGAGAGAGAGAGAGAGAGAGAGAGAGAGAGAGAGAGAGAGAGAGAGAGAGAGAGAGAGAGAGAGAGAGAGAGAGAGAGTGTGTGTGTGTGTGTGTGTGTGTGTGTGTGTGTGTGTGTGTGTGTGTGTGTGTGTGTGTGTGTGTGTGTGTGTGTGTGTGTGTGTGTGTGTGTAATCATGTTATATCAATTGTCCAGCGGGTGCCAGGTGCTGACATCTTTGCACAGTCCTCAGGTCTCTTACAGCTCTCTTAATATATTAAGATATAGAGGGTTGCACAGCAGACGTCAAGACCAGATGGACCGGCAAGCTGTGCTGATCCGGTTTGGGACCCTAGACATATTTCAGAACGTTTGACTTTTTGTGCACGAAGCGGCTCAGAGGCCAGAGGTCCAATCCTCATGATAGCGAGATGGACGATCGGCCTTGATACGAAGAAGATGTATTGGTGTTAAAAGGTCTCAGTTTTTCTTATTCTTTTCTTTTTCTTCTTCTTCTCTTGAGAAGCGGATCGGCACGGGTGCACCTCCGGTAGTTACACGGAAGGATACCTACAGGTCATGAAACCTTTCTCGATTATTCAATTTTAGAGTTTTGGCCTGTCCTGAGGAACGTCTTCTTACTGTATCAGGGGGGAAGGCCAAAGCACATAGTCCTCATGAAGGACCACCAGTTCGACGAGATTCATTCAAATCACCGTAGTGGTCGTGAGCCACTACGACTCGTGACCCAACACACCGTCGGGCGCACTGTAAGAGATTACTCAGCTTGCAATTGCAGGAAAGTGATGGAGGATAAGGGCTTTTCAAGAATGAAAAGGTGGCCCCTTCAATTGCCACGGCCGATGACGATTAAGTACAAGTGAATGCTTCGCGCAGCATGATAATGGGTCCCCCGAGGAAAGCGTCGTTCGGGGGCCTGAGACAGGTATATTTCACTTTTCCTATAATAAAAGCGCGAGGCAGGTTGCGCCAAGCACATACAACCGATCAAGGACCAGACATTCCTTTTAGGGGTGGCGCAGGAGTGTAGACCACGTTGGTATCAGTGTTTCTGTTAGAAAATGGATTCAAGGGCTTAATTGGGTGATTAGAAATCACTAATTACCGTAGTCCACGCGTCTGGAGGGGTCGATAATGAAGCCCCCTCCTGCTTGCTGGTATGCAACCCATGTTGGTCGCGTATGGACTCTGAAAACATCATTCGCTACAGCGGACCTGGATATTCTTAAAAGGCCGCATTCCCCATGCGGCATTCAACCGAGATAGCGGTTACATGAATATTTGCTGGGGCACCAGAAGTTTGTGTGCAGTTAGGTGCATAAGCACTAAAAAGTAAAAGAAATGAAAGAGGTCCGATTTCTCTGCTGCTTATGTTAAAAACGATGGCTTCTGACGTTATGGAAGATTTTTCGCCATCAGAAGTTCTTCCAGCGCTCCCTTCACTAAGAAGGTGAAAACCATCTGTGGCTGCACTTGAAACTCAAAACTTGTAAACTTCTCCGGCCCTGAGACATTTTAGCGGCTATTTCAGTGCATAGTCGTGTCTCAGTGCTCCAGGTCGCGGAATCGGTGGATTTGCGAAACAACCGTTGTTGGGCCGTCCCAGTTCGCAAGTACTAAAATCCGCATCTGATTTCTCCTGCTCCGGGGTACCTTCATGTGCGCAAGATCAGGAAGGGGACGACCATAGTGCCTTTCCTTTGGGGGTAATCTTAACAGTCATCTTCATACCTGACTGAGGGGCAAAAAGGGGGAAAAGGAAAAAAAAAATCACATAGGGAGGGGACAGTGAGGACTGGTGTACATGTAGGGGTTAAGGGTACGTGCTGGGTGGTGCAGCCAAGTGAAGATCAACCTTGCCGGCTTGGCTGAGGAGACCCGTTGCTCCATCTGCCTTGGTTTATTCCCATTTTTTCTTCCTTCTGTGACCCTTTTTGTTTTTTTTTTTTGTTTTTTTTTTTTTTTTTTTTTTTGGGGGGGGGGGGGGGGCACGGAATAATCTGGCAAGGGGCCCTGCTGGGGTTACTTATGAAGCGGGTGCGGACTGGACGGTTGTGCAGGTTACTGTGTAAAGCAGCGGTGGATTGTGTCAAGCTTATGGCAAAGCAGCTGGGAGTGCCCATTCATACATACTGTTGATAGTGAAAAGTGGAGTCTGCAGTAAGCTTTTGGAAAACCGTAGCATGCACATGGAAATCTTTAGTTGTCTTTAAACACTTCAGCTATATATTGGCGTTTTCTGTTGTTGACAAGGGTGGTCAGCATAAGTTGTCTTGCAATAGGTCTGCACACCTGGAGAGTTTTAACGCATCATTTTTAGTTCCGGCGCACAAGGTCTATCAACCAGTGCACGAGGCAGGGACCAGCAGCCTGCAGGTGCTAGTATTAGCAGTAGGACCAACATCAGCGCTCTGGGATCGTACCTCACATGTGCCGATTGTTAACTTCTGATCGAGGAGTCGCGGGTGTACTAGAGAAGACATGGGGGCATTGGCTGGAGGAGGGCATGATCTGTGGTGACCTGTGTTTAGTCCTTTGATGGCCATTGTCTCTCTCTCAAGTCGCTCAGTATCTGTAGAAGGAATCTACAGATACTGCGGTGCCGACGAGACCCTTTCCAAAGGTTTGGCGAAGTGCAAATGCTGAAACTGTGAGGTGTGATTGTCCCGTGGTGCCGGAAGGCAGAAGTTTTGCCTCCCGCGTCTGAAGAGTGCATGAGGGCTGCAGGTATCATTAAGGAAGCCCGTCTGGTCTCTGTCTGCATGCACCGCTTCTGCAAGACCTGCATAGAACACTGGCTTCGCTGTTCTCCGTATGTTTTCCTTGCCCACCTTGCACCACCCGTGACTGCTAAACACACGTGTTGGTCTCGAATTACTGGCACCTTTGAACACCATAGGCTGGGCATTTGGTGATTAAGATTGCAATGACTGCAGGAAATCGAGATGACAGTGAGAAAATTAACATGTGCCTAGCCCCCGTCATGTACACGCGCGGGGGCACACACACACACACACACACATACACACACACACACATACACAGACAAAGAGAGAGGAGAGGAGAGGGAGGGAGGGAGAGAGAAGGGACACACACACACACACACACACACACACACATTCACTCCACATAGGACACAGACCCACAGAGGGAGAGGGGAAAGCGGAGCGAGGGTGAGAGGAAGAAGGGAGAGGCAGTTCATGATAAATGCATGCATAGACATACCCTGGGATATTTTGACACTAGGTCAAAGGAAGGCGATGTAAGCCGAGTCTGACCTATGACTGCTCCTTGAGTAAGCACGGAGAAAAGCATTTTTCATTAAACAGTGTAGGAGCACATGCGTTCTTGCAAGTTGCTAGATGTCACAGCTGGTGTTGATTGGCATTCTCTGCTCTGAGGGCAAGTGCTGCTGAGTCGCTTCGCTCCCCCCACCCCCTTTTCAACCTGACAGCAGTTAAATGGAATGCTGTCAATGTCAGGTCCTATCCAGTGCAAGGGAGGGTTTGCAGTCATGTGTTTCTTTACGGTGCGGTGGCATAAGGAGAATTGGGGGAGCAGGGACAACTCATGCCCAGAGTGTCGAACACCAATGCAGAGCAGACGAGGGGCCCGCCCTGACCCTCGATTTGACCGCCTGCTCCAGCTTTTGTATGGGGATGTCGAGGAGTATGAGCGCAAGGTCAAGCTTCCTCCCCCTTCCTTTCCAACGGCCCCACACACACAGTGGCGGGGAGGTAAAGGGGGAGGGGGGAAGAAGGGGGAGCACGGCTGTCAGGAATTCATGTAGGCCCTTGTTGCTGGAAGTGAGTACTTGTTCACCTAACAGAACAACTGGCCACAATCTGAGTAACCTTTGTGTTTTCTTAATACAAAGATGTTCAACATTTGGTTGTCTACGGTCAACCCTCGGGCCCTGGGGAATTTACCGCAAAGGATTGAAGTTGGGAAGAAGAAGGGGAGGCTGCTGAACGAGATTGTGTTATAGGAATGAGCGTGCTTGTGAAGTTGTCAATGAAATCCATCAGCTGCCACATCAGTGAAGCAAGTGGTACTCAAATTCCTTGGAAATGCGGGTCATGCCTAATTGCGGCTTGACTCTCGCCGTTGCCGCCTTCTGTTCTGTTCCTTCAGGGCATATGCAAGCCGGATGCCACTTGAACTTGTTATCCTTTATACATAAAGCACATGAGGGAGAATGGAACACAGTCAGGGTTGCATCATGCGATGTGATCTTGTGAAGGCATAGTTCCAACTCGACCAATGCTTGTGCAGACTGCGGAGCCAGATGAGAAGTACATGGCTACTGCAGTGGAGGTGGGTGCCAAACTGGCTGTGTTGGCAGAGAAACAAAGGGCAGCTGCAAAAGGGGCACCGCGCTCAAAACCGCCCATCCCGCTGCCCCGGCCGGCCCCTCGTCCTCCAGCCCCACCACCTGTCCCAGCACAACCCAAGCATCCAGTACGCCCCGCCATCCCCCTCCCGCACCCTCTACCATTTGAATCACACTGCAGAGGCGCAGTTCACTCATTTCCTTCGCCCACAGCAGGTCTTGAAGCATCTGGTGTGTCCAACATTACAAAAAACGCTCTACAGCACAGCATCCCCCACCCCCCTCCCATGGCCCCAACACGCACGCGCGCGCGCGCACACACACACACACACACACACACACACACACACACACACACACACACACACACACACACGCACGCACGCACGCACGCGAGCCCCCAGGACCGCACATTTGGATTCTGGCCAATCCAGCATGTTGCTCACCACGCACACACACACACACACACACACACACACACACACACACACACACACACAGGCACGCAGGCAGGCAGGCAGATGGCGGGCCCGTGTGTTGCGAAACGCGACAGGCATGGCAACAAGGACGTTCGGTGAAAGTCCTGGCGACGTTGGGCTTTAACAGGTGCCAAGTGTTGTCAAGAGCGAACCGCTGACTGCCTGGGACCCGAACAAGCCCCGGGTGAACAGAGATCCGCGACTCAAAGCACGCCCTGCCCGTAAGACTGCACCTGCAAACAAAGCCAGGCCCTTCTTGCATGGACCGGTGACTGCCTCTCAGTCGGCGCTGCCTCCATCTTCTAGGGTGAGTGGCACCCTCATACTCCCACGCCGGGAAACGCAGCGGAGGTTTGTTGCATGATGTCCCTTGCGATCCTGACATTACATCTTGGGCTGCAATGTGGCCTGCCTTTCTAACCGTGAGTCTCTTAGGGCCTGGCTGATTGGCCCACTTTGCTGACCGTGCATCTCAGGGGCCTGGTTTTTTGGGCCCACGTTGCTGACCTGGCACCGCGGATGTGCCATCTAGGATTAGAGTTGTACAATCGCAGGTTTGGATGCGCTCTTAGTACTCTCGTGTCGCTCCTACATGTCCCTCTTCCCCCATAGTGGACTTGCACTCATGCAAATCACTGCATGCAAGAGTCCACATGCTTTGTGTGCCTCCCCCCCCCCCCCCAACCTCTCTGAGCTTCCCTCCTCTCCGCATTCTCCTCCCCTTCTCTCTCTCTCTCTCTCTCTCTCTCTCTCTCTCTCTCTCTCTCTCTCTCTCTCTCTCTCTCTCTCTCTCTCTCTCTCTCTCTCTGTGTGTGTGTGTGTGTGTGTGTGTGTGTGTGTGTGTGTGTGTTGTGTGTGTGTGTGTGCGTGCGTGTGCAGTTCTGATACACAACTCACTGTTTCTGCTGTATTGCTGATACAAATGGGCGGCCCCTCTGCCCAGCCACTGTGGCAGCTCTGGTATACATGGATGTGTGAAAGCTTCTCTGACAGGATCTTGAGAGTATCTGCAGGGCATGCCAGCACTGCCAGGAAACTCCAGCGGGCAGCTTCTGGTCCGCCAGATGTCGGGGCCTGGGCAGGCGGCCGCTCCGGCCTCCCAACCACCGGGCATCCCCCCTCCCGCGACGTCTTCCCCTGCATTTCAGGCTGGCCCCGCCGCAGCCTCACAATCCGGGGAAGGAACTACCATGCCGAACACTGCGCCCACCAATGGGAAGGAGAACCCCTCGTGCCCGCCAGTTGTGCTTTGTGACCCCCAGGCTGCAGAGACTGTGCTAGCTAACGGAGACTTGAAGTTCCCCCCTGGGCTCCCGTCCACGCGCGAGGCGCATCCTAGTGGGAGCGGGACTGCCCAAGTGCAAGTACCCGGGGACCACCCTGCAGCTGAGAACGGCTCGGCAGGGGAGGCGGCCCCGGCGGTACCCATGGACTCCCCGGTGACGCACTCGGTCTCCGTGGCTGTCCCTCCCCCGGCTGCCCCGGTCCCGACCCTCCTGGGCATGCCCATCCGCTTCCGCATCTCCGACTGGTGGGTCCCGCCCACGGACACGCCCAAGCTCCCCCCTCTATGGGAAGTCGCGGGCGCCCACCCCGTGGGGACCAGCTTTCAGGGCCTCCCCCCTGGTGGTGCCATTCCTCGGGTGGCTCCTGTGGGCTGCCCCGAAATCCATGGAATGTGGTTCGCCAGCGACATGGACTCGGAGCAGCGAAGCGATTTTGCCGCGCTCTTCGCCGAGAAGCTTCCCCTCCCCATCCCACCGCCACCTGCCAGGGAGCCTGCCCGTGTCGGGCCCGGACAGTTGGGCAGTAGAGTCCCTGCAGGGACCCGTCCAGTCAGCAACGGGGCGCAGCCCCTTGCCAGCACAGCTTCGCAAGCGCAAGTGCCCCGGCCCTCCGGGCTGCTGGGTGCGGGCCTGGAGACCGACGCCCGCAAAAAGAAGCGAGAACGAGAGCGGGAAAAGCCGGATTCCCCCGCCCGCAAGAAGACGCGGCCCACCACCCCCGCTGTTGTGGGCGGGACCAGGCCTCTGCCCCCGCTGGTGGGAGGCAGCAAGCCCGCCCCCGCGCCCGTGTCTGGCAACAAGCGGGCCAGCAGCGCCGTGCCTCCCGACCCTAAAAGGGCCAAGACTAAAGGTCCGTCTCCTGCTCCCAGGATGCCCCCGCCTCCTGGCCTCTCCGGATATGCTCTCTCCCCGCGGGCGCGCGCGCAGGTGTGTGTGTGTGTGTGTTTGTGTGTGTGTGTGTGTGTGTGTGTGTGTGTGTGTGTGTGTGTGTGTGTGTGTGAGAGAGAGAGAGAGAGAGAGAGAGAGAGAGAGAGAGAGAGAGAGAAGAAGGATGGGGGGTAGAAGGGGGGAGGGAAGCCTTGTGTCCACGGTTGTTCCAGTGGGAAGCGGGGTGTCTGCTGGCACAGGCGCATGATAACGTCAGTGGGGCGCCCCCCCGCCCCCCAACCACGTTCCTCTCTTCTCTCAACCCCTCTAGCTGGTTGGTGGCATGTCCATGCATGCCAAAGTTCAGGCCAGTCACAAGATTCCCTCTGGAGGGGGCCTTTGAACCTGCTAGCCGAGACGCCGCTTGCATTGGAGGGGCTCATCTGGTGGCCTCATGGATCTTGCATGTTTTTAGTATCTTTGCTGGAATGGAGCCATGTGGCCATGTGCACATTAACACGAGGCTGTACAGCTTCAAAGGGTGGGGCTGGGGGTGCAGAAGCCTCAGCATCAGCATCGTCGGAATCCTCGGACTCTGACAAGGATGGAGAGGAGGAGGAAAGGGCAGCTGCCGCCGCAGCTGAGCTGACGGGCATTGGCGCCCGCCATGCTGCCGCAGAGCGCCTCAAGCATCCTCCCCTTGTGCAGGTCCTGCTCTCCTTCTCCCTCTCAAAGCCTATCTGAAGCCTACCCCTGTTCCTAAATTTCCCATCCTCTACCCATCTTTAAGCACACCACTGCTGAGAGAAGTGTAGTGTTGGGGGGGGGGGGGGGGGAGCAACTTTGTGTGCCTGTGTGTGTGTCGTGTGTGTATGAGTGATCGTGTGCGTGTGTTGGGGGAGGGGGGACTGGTGGGCAGGTGTGGCTTCTTGCAAGCCCAGGGCTGCTCGTTCCCGCGACAGCCTGTTTTATTATTTGCATCCCGGGCTTACCTGTTCATTTGTCTCTGGGCCTAGTTCGTGTCTGTAAGTCTGGTGTGTCTGAGGTGGTGTGTGTGTGTGTCTGTGTCTGTGTGTGTGTGTGTGTCTGTGTGTGTGTTCGCGCACGCGCCTGTGCACGTGCTCTGGGCTGGTGCCTGCTGTCCCCGACGCTGGGCTTAGAGGGGCGCACCTGCCCCCTTTCCTGCGTGCCCCAGGGCTGCTGCCTGTCTCATCTGACCTCACGTAATGTGGCTGGCTCGGCTTAGCTGCCTTGTTTCCAGTCTCACGCTCAAGGAGAGCCACGCGTTGTTGCTGGCAAGTGGGTGTGGTACACCCTTTGTTGCATCGCACCAAACCTTGAGGCGAGCAAGCGATATTGATAATTGTCGTATGCAGAAAATCGGCGCTGAGCAGGGGCTCTGACTCGGGGTTTGGGCCACTGGTGTGTCCAGACTCTTTGGCCCCAGTCTTTGATGAGGGGAGATGCAGATGATATCGGTTTTGTGGCCCACTTGCGTTTGCTGGCCTAGGCCCTCCCGAAGAAATGGCTGGCTGGGATGCATTGGGTGGCTGAAGCTGGGTGGCTGTGCAGGTGAAGCTGCAAGGGAGGGGCCCCAACTGTCCCCCACTGAAGCAGCCATATCTGCTGTGCCCTGCCAGCATGCTCCTGGAGGAGCTGGGCAAGTTGTTGAATGCACTTCTGGGCAAGACGCCCCTGGCCATCAACCTCCCTGTGGCTCCACAGGTACCGCCTTCTCTGAGGACCCCCCCCCCCCCCCCCACCGACTGCCTGCCAGGTCCTCCGGCGGGATTTTCGCGTGCCTTCATGTGTGTGTGTATGTGTGTGTATCCACATGTGCGCGCGCGCGCGTTTGTGTGGGCCCTGTCTATGAACCCATATGTAGAGTCTGGGTCTCTCCAGTGCTGGTTGTGTCTGGGCTTGGGGCCCTCCACGCAGTCTGGTGCAACGCATGTCTTCTCATCACGCCATTTCAGTGCACAGTCTCTTCGCAGCTTGTCGGGCCCCAATACAGGTGGTCAAGCTTCTGGCTGTCTAGTGAACGTGCCCAAACAACACTCACCACAAAGATCTTCTGACGCTGCGGGGTCGCGGGGGCAGGCCCGCGCACATTCCTTGGGAGAACTGTGGGCTGCCTTGCCGCGAAGAGACATGTACATCATCATCGAGTATCAGATGCAGGCCCAGCCCCCGGCGGGGACCCCCTCTATACCGCAAGCGGCGACGCTTCCACTCCCCTTCATCAAGCCAGAGCCCAAAGACACGCGTGCTCCTGGCATCCCCATACCGCAGGCACAGGCTCCAGGGTGGCCCTTACCCGTTGTACAGCCTGCCGCTTCCGCCCCAGTGCACCCACCAGCGGCGGCCCCACTGCCGTCCCCTCTCGCCCTCCCGCAGCCCCGTGGAGCTTCTTTTGGAATGCCGTTCCTCCCAGTGGCGCCTGTCACATGCCTGCCCTTGATGGGGTCTTCGCCGACGAACGCCGCAAACCCATCAGCGCAAGTCATGGCCACACCGGGGGGCCCCTCCCTCTATCAGTACCGCGCTGTACAGCAGGGGGCTCCCCCAACATCTGCTGCGGGGCTCCCCGTACAGCAAGTCCTGCCCATGATGTTTGTCCCCCACCCCATGCCCACGGGCCCCGCTGCCCCGCAGACCGCCGTTCCAGGGGGCGCCCTCCCCGTCTACTTCATGCCTTTCCTCCCCTTAAGCGTCCCTCCGCCAGCGCTCCCAGGGGCTGGGGCTCGGCCGCTGCCCGCTCCCGCCGTCCCTGCACCAGCTCCTGCCGCGACCCCCACACCAGGCGGTGCCCCTGACTGTCCTCCCTTGGGTGCCCAGCAGCTGCAATCTCTCCCTGCAGCGCCCGCAGCAAGCGAAGCCACTATTGCAAGTGGTCCTCCCCCCGCTACAAACACGCAGACCGCGACCGGGCCCACTCCTCCCGCAACGCTCATTTCACCCGGAGAGTCTGGCCGCACCGCTGCTCATCCCCAGCATGCGCTGGGTCTCTCCAACAACCCCGCGCCCACAGTACAAACTGGCGGCAAGGTCAGAGCAGAGAACCCTTCAAACCTTCCTGCGCCCGCACTGCTCGCCCCCGTCCCGCCAGAGTCATCCAGTCCCCTGCGGACCGCGCCTCGTCTGCCCGTGGCGTCTATCCCGAAGCTCCCCATCCAGGGGAGCAGGCCCAGCGCACCCGACCAAGCTTCTGTGGCCACTGTGGCAGCACCGCAGGAGTCCCTCGTGCCCCCTGGGGACTCAACGCTGGTTCCCCAGGCGGCCGCGGGGGCTTCGCAGGCTCCCCCACTGGCGGGCAAGGCAGCGCTCATGGCGCAGGACGATCTTGACGCAGGGTTGGGGCCCTCGCTGGCGCCGGGCCCCGCGCCCCTGCCGGCAAGGCTTCCCTCCCCCGAAGGCCGAGCTGGGGGGAACACCACGGAGGGAGGCGGACCACGTGAACATAGGCCAGATGTGGCCTCGGCGATGTCTGGGGGCCCCGAGCCAGCCGGAAACACTGTGGGGGGCCCGGACATTGGCCAGGCCCCCCTGCCTTCCAGTGATGATGGTCGTGTGGCGCATGCAGCCAATCTCAGCATTGGCCTGCCCCCTCGGGAAATGGCAGGATCCCTTGCGGTGGCAGGAACCCCTCAACAAGATGCCAGCGTCGCCAGCGCCCTGCAAAGCCAGCACAATGGGACGGACCCTGCTTCGGATACCACAGTTTTGTCGGCAGGCCCTGTTGGTATCAATGGTCGCGACTCGAGTCTGGAGCCGGAACATGGGGGGCCATCCCCCGGCGGGGACTCTGGTCCCGCGGCAGGCCCCCACGTGGACCAGGTATCCACTCTGGAGATGGGGGCCTCTGGGATTCCGCCCAGCCTGGCGGAGGTGGATGCGTCGTGCCTTGCAAGCGCCATGCCGAAGCCTTGCGCTGCAGGGCTACAGATCCTCACATTTCCTGGCCGGGAGGGCGAAAACAACCGGAAAATGTCGGGCGGCTGTGCGGAGGAATCGATCTCCGCACCGCTCCCTCCTGCTGCCCTGCCAGCCGCTGTCGCATCCCCCTCCCAAGCCGCGGCACTGCCCTCCATTTGCGCTGACATACACATGAACGTGGAGCCCCCTGCGCTGCCTGCTCAATCCAACGGCCACATGCCTGATCTGGCATCCGCGTGCCTCGGGCTGGCCCTGCCAGGTGCACCTGATGGGCCTGGCTCTGAGGGCCTGGAGAAGTCCTTCATCTCATTGGCTGGGCTTTTCTGTTCTGAGCAACTGCCTTCGGACCGGATACTTGAGGGCCGTGCGGAGAATGTACCGCTCAAGCAAGAAGCTGTGGATCGTACATTGCCGAGCTATTCCAGTGGTGCATGGGACATTTCTCGGCCAGGCTCAAGTGGCTGTTTAGAAGCCCGGTTTCAGGAACCCAGGCCCCAGGAGGCCAGCGGCAGGAAAGCACTTGTACCGCCTGCTGGCCCTGTCTGTGAGAAGCCCTGGGCCCCGCTTGCGGTGGAACAGATGTTGATAGAGTCTGCGCGTTTGAACGGGGCCCTGAGCAAGGGGCAGGTTGTCGAGCCAGGTAGTTCGTGTGCAGGCAGCACGCTTCCGGGGGGGCAGGGGTGCTCATTGCCAGAGGGAGCAGCCCAGCCCGCAGCCCTCCTCCCTTCCCACAGTGCTCCAGAAGTGACAGTTAGTGAATGACCCGAGTCCGCTTGAAGCTCCTGACCTGCGTGTACCTGTGTGCCCACGTGTGTGCATATATGTCATATATGCCCACGTGGGGGGGGGGGAGGGAGGAGCGAGGGAGAGAGCACGCGCGAACCTATGTCTTCGGCCTTGTGCTTCTGCAAGGCCTGGTGGGTATCTACGTGTTGGCTGTGCTACTGATTTCTGGGTTGTGTGTGCGCATTCTTCTTGTTCCAATGGGCGTAGGCAGGTGTGCAGGCGTGAGCCGCTGCGTAAGAAGGTGCACATCAGTGTTATCGGTCGTCTTCTTGCAAATGTAATTTGGTAATTTGTAAGCTGGTATTGCTCACGGGACAGGCTGAGGAAGGTCCCGCTCCCCTTCTCGTTGCCCTCTGTTCGCCACCCTGCTGCTGCCAGAGGGTGAATCGAGCAGCCCCATGGGCGGGGGGAGGGGGGGGGTGGTCAAGAAGGGTGGCAGGGCGAAAACTTTCTTTGCTTCCTGTTTACATGGAAAGTGAAGCTTCTCCTAACGTCCAAGTTTCTTTGCTCCTTAGTTCTCTCCGCGAGTTGTGGTGGTACTCTCGGTCTACTTGTCCCAACCTCAATCCCCGTACCGTTTCTTTTACCGGTTTTCCTTTGCGCCACTCCAACCCATCCATTCTCCTGCTCCTGTGCGTAGTCATAAGCTTCCGCTTTTATGTCGACTCGGTTCGCCTCATCCAAGGTACCAATAACTTTCGAGCGCCTCCCCCCCCCCCCCACCCCACACACACACACACACACACGCACGCAACTACCGCTGATGAGATCAATGTGGGCCCCAGCCAACCAAAGGGAATGGCCCCACACAGACCAGAAACGAAGACTGCATTAGCTATTCTGCGTGATGACCGTGACCGTGGGCCCATAGCAGACACCATCCAATGCCTTCACATTTCTTTCGCTTTAAAGATCATTGGACGCCGGGGAGCATTTTACATTAACCAACTGCTGCAACTACCTTTCTAACTAAGCCATGTCCTGCCAAAAGTTGACGAAGCTTATGCCACGAACCGAGGCGCCATTGCAGGCCTTAAAAATCCGATAGTCTGGCAGTTCAGATGTGAGATCACGTGAAGCTAAAGAGTTTCCTGACATCCATTGCGAGTCCATAGAGGTTTTGTAACTTACCCTACTTTGGAATAAACCTCAACATCCTTCTTGGGGGTGCTCAGACATTTCGTTCCTCTTGTATCAATGCAGCAATTGCTGTCGTGCTGTACCACACTGTTTGCGCATCTTCGTCGAGCTCCCAACGGTGCCCCCCCCCCCCCCCCCAAAAAACACACACACATTCACTCACTCACCCGCCCCCCCCCCCTCGTCCCTCCCATCTTCCCCCACCCCCTGGCTCTTCCCCAAATCCATCCTTTCCATCAATCTTTCCTTTCAGGCTGCTGCGGCAATGATGGCTTCCCGCTTCACAGAGTTTGCGCCACGAGGGCGGAGCAAGCGGCTCTGATGCGCAGGCCCTCCTCCCCGCACTGTTTCTGGCGAGCTGGCAGATCCGCGGCATCCCTCACCGCCGCCAACCACTTGCGAATGCGCCCATCCAAATCTCGAACTTCCTTTTCAAGCACCGCTTTGATTTCTTTATCTGTCTCTGTTGATGGCTTTGCAGGACGCCCACGCTGCTGCTTCTCGTACATTGCGGTGACCCCCACGGGGCCCTCGGTCCCCGTGAACACCAGGGCTCCCTGGGTACCTGCAATAGGTCCCGGATACCACTCCCCATTTGTACCAATGCACATGCCAGGCACTTGCAAGGGAAAGACCTGCCGGCACATCCACAAGCAATACTGCGCCAAAACACACACAAACAAACAAACATGTGCGCACACACGCCCGCGTGCGCCCACACACACACACACACACACACACACACACACACACACACACACACACACACATACTAATGCATGTACGCACGTACTGCATGCACGGACAGGAGCAAGGAAGGGGGGCCCACCATCCGGAGGGAGGGCAGCGAGAGCGGCAGCAGCACGGGCCAGGGCGGGGCTGGGGACTAGCTTCATGACAGACAACTCCCACAGGCTGTCAGAGAGGGCGGCGGCCGCCCCCGCTTCCAGGTCGTCTCCCCGGGTACCCAGTCCCTGCGGGGGAGCTGGTCCCCCTGCCTCCGGATCCAGCATCCAGCGGACCCCGCGGTTCCGCCTGCACCCCAACCCCCCTCCTTCACCTTGGCAGCAGCATAAACACGTCTCGGCGGGGATAAAGGCGCCGCCGCAACCAGAAAAGCTCCGCTGGGAGGCAGGTCCCACGGGGGAAGGGTCAGGAGCCACCAGCCCTATCATGTACGCATGTGTGTGTGTGTGTGTGTGTGTGTGTGTGTGTGTGTGTGTGTGTGTGTGTGTGTGTGTGTGTGTGTGTGTGTGTGCGCGTGTGTGTGTGTGCGCGCGCGTGTGTGTGTGGGGGGGGGATGCAGCGTAAGGGATTGCCTGATCAACCGCTCCAGGAGACTGTTTGGGTGTAAGCGGATGGTGGGGGGGGGGTACAAATCCGCATACACCCTAAGAAATAAAGGTTAAGGGATTGCCTGATAAGTCGCTCCAGGACAGCCAGTAAGCCCAGCGCAAGCGGAGGAGGGGAGAGCAAAGCCGCTCCCGCCAATCGCTTTGCAAAGGCAGCGAGGCGGCCCCCGTCCAAGTCCTTCCCCTGCCGGCCACGTGCCCCCACCCACCCCTCTCACTGAATCGCTCAAAGTTAAACAACACGTGTCATGACAAACATTCCACATTACCCGCCATGGCGAATGTTACAGATTAGATGTCATGACAAATGTCAGAAGTTGGATGGCTGGTTGGTTGCTTGGCTGGCGCTGGAAGGGAATCTGGTGCCTGCGTCGTTCTGTACAGCGTATAGGCTGTGCAGTACACAGAGGCCTCTCAATGCTCTTGAGGTATGGACTTGGCAGCTGTCATTTATGGCACCTAGTCAAGGGCCCGAGCTGGAGGTCTGGATTCTCAGCTCACAGCCCGTATCACAGGGAGGGCACGCCATCATAATGGCACAGCATGCCACATCACGGCGCATCATGACACAACATGGCGCATCATGGCACATCACGGCACATCATGACACAACATGGCGCATCATAACACAACATGGGGCATCCGGCACTGCAATGGATGAAGCACCTACCTTGCAAAGCATTACAACAATGCAGAGGCATCAAGATACATCCTTGCCCACAAACCCTCAATTCAGGATACATTACTGAACGCATCTGGGGCTAAGAGACATCATTGCAGCAGCATCATGGGGTCAAACGCCCCAAGATACAGGGGGCAAAACAGGAAAAGGGGTCCACTGGGGGGGCAGGGGGGGGGGGGGGCAGGGGCTCACCTGTTCCACCAGCAAGCGGTGGCAGACCCTCACCAGTCCCACAGAGAGGGATTCCTCCCGAGGGGCGTCGTCCTGGTCCCTCATGGTAGCCCCTGAGGGCTTAGCTGTGGCAGCTTCATTCCACTGGCAGTCTTGGAGAAGGGGAATGAGGGGCGCCTGCAGCAGCCCCAGGTAGAGGGCCCCGTGCAATCCCCTCCGGTCCAGGTTCAGCGCCTCCCCCTTCCCCCTGCCCCCCTCCCGGTGCAACTCTCACCAATCTACTTGGCCTCACTTGGCCATCCTCGTGCGTCGCACTCAATCCAGTCCTCGCTCATGCATCTCTCTGCACTACACTTAGGCATGTGCATTGGCTTGCAGTCTACCAGGCCCCGCTTGTGGACCCCTTGCAATCAGGAGGACGCCCCGCTGCTGCATCTCCTTGCACTCCACCAAGCAGCACGTGTGCATCTCCTTGCATGCACGCACGATTCAGCCTCACATATGCATGTCTACAGATTCTAGAGACCACAACCCCACACATACACATACACACACGCCCGCGGACGTGGACGTGCACACACACACACACACACACACACACGCGCGCGCAAGGAAAGAGAGGGATGGGAGGGTGGGGTAGAAGAGATGCGGGGTTTAGAAAAACGGGAGAGACAGATGGGGGAAGGTTAGGTGAGACAGAGGGAAAGTACCGAAGAATGTCCGCAGCCGCGGAGAGGGTGGCGAGACGGGCCCGCATTGGGAGCGCTGGCGCTGCCAGAAGCTGCTGCATCACCGCCAGCAGGTCCGTGAAGTAGTCCACACTGATGAGGTGGGCGTACTGCGAAATGCCCCTCAGGGCTGCCAGCAGTAGCGGAAACTTGGCTGCGCCCCTGGCTTCCGTCATTGGGGGCCCTGCCACCCCCCTCCCACTCTGCTTGAGGGTTCGAAAGTCCAATCATAGTTCCCTCAGATTGTGTACCTGCTTCACATTTCTCTCCCTCCCCCCTCTACTCTCGCCCCCTCTGTGTGTCTGTGTACGTGAGAGGAGGGGGCGCGCGCGCGCGCGCGCGCGCGTGTGTGTGTGTGTGTGTGTGTGTGTGTGTGTGTGTGTGTGTGTGCGCGCGCGCGCGCGCGCCGTGCCTCTCGCCCCATCCTCCCTCTTCCTCCTCTCCCCTCGCTCGTTTTCCTTCCTAAATCATGCAAAGAAAGACACATGAAACGCTCTGATGCTGCAACGCAATAAACACACATGCGCACAGCACGTGCCATAAATGGCAAAATGCACATCGCTCCACGTGCACAGCACTTGGCATATGGCACGTTGCATGCATAGTGTATACCCCCACAAACACACCACAGGACCCCCTTGATGGACTCTACACGCTTCCCACCCAGCCTTTACGAATTTGACAGACTCGCCCACAATTTCACACCTAGCGTTCACGACTCCAACAGATCCTCCCAGGTCTTTTCACAACTAGCCTTCACATGTCTGACAGCTTGCCCTGACACATTTCTACAGCCCTCCCGAATCAGTAGATGTTATCCTTTACCCCCTGGACCGATGATTCATTTTCACTGGTCGTCATGATACCCAGGACAAGAACAATGATGGCAGACGTTGATGCTGACAAAGCTGACATGAAAGATGCTGTGGATGACGAGACCAAGTGACCGTCAGGATTCGAACCTCGCGACGCATCATCTGGCGAACGAAGCGCATGGCAACTTTCACACAGCAGGGGAAAAGACGGGAGCGGAGCGCACCAGTGGGTGCGGGTTTAAGTAGGGGAGAGGCCGTGCATTGCTTCAAGACTCGGAAGAAAACCTCAAAGAGGGCCTCCAGAGTCTGAGAGAGGGCCTGGCGACGCTGCTCCACATTGCCCATCGCGTTAGTGGCCTGAAAGGCCGCCTCAACGTCATCACGCGCCTTCCCGCCCTTCTTCCTCCTCTTGGCCTTCTTCCCCTCTTTCTTCTTCCCTGCCGGAACGCCATGCCCCGCAACCGCCATTCTCATGCCAGCTTGAGGCCTGCCATCGCCCACTCAACTTGATCCCTGCTTTCCTATTCCGACGAACAGCACATTGTGCACGCCTGCACGCAGGCGTGCGTGCGTGCCAGCGACCGTGCGTGTGTGCACGAGTGAGTGAGTGAGTGCGTGCGTGCGTGTGTGTGTGCGCGCGCGCGCGCGTGTGTGTGTGTGTGTGTGTATGTGTGTGTGTGTGTGTGTGTGTGTGTGTGTGTGTGTGTGTGTGTGTGTGTGTGTGTGGTGTGTGTGTGTGTGTGTGTGTGTGTGTGTGTGTGTGTGTGTGTGTGTGTGAAGGCTGTGACTGACAAGGACTGTTCTGCCGAGAAATTGTGACTTCCAGGGTCTGTGCCACATTTCCATCCTGACCTCCGGCAATGCACATGAAGCCACCCTCTTGCTCACTAAAGCGACAGAGTTTGGAGCAGGAGATCCTTCCATTGTCTCTGCAGGGGCCTGAGACCCACCCCAGCACAGTCCTATGCGACTGGGAAGGAAGAAAATAAAAAAAAGGGGGAGGGGGGATGCTTGGACCAGGTTCCCATGAAGATAGGCAGCATGACTGCAATGGCGTGACTTTCACCGAGTGACTAAAATTCTGTACCTCACACCAACTACAATTGTGTACCTTACACCGACTAAAACTGTGTAGCATACACCAATAACAGTGGTGTAGCCTACACCAACTTGCGATTGTGTACGCTACCGAGCGGGAAGCTTTCTTCACATGCTACACCTCTGACTCCTACAGACGGAGTACTGCAACATGGGAAACTAGTCTCCGAGCCCCTCCATCCTCTACCTACCCCATTCTCCCCCCTTCCCCCACCCTGCAATGACCCCCCCCCCCCCCGGCCCAAATGACGCAGCATCCACTTCCTGCCCACCCTAGCAGCTCCTTAGGCTATTTACAATGGGAGGGGCCCGGACAGGGGGAGCAAGAAGCCGCATACATAAAAGGTGTTTCGCCCGGGGGGGGGGGGGGATAAGGGTCACCGGACGGGGGAGGAAGGAGGTGCATACCTATGTCGGTGGGGGGGTTTATGTCACCGGCCCCAAGGGAGAGGACCAGCAGAGATTCCAGGACGGAGGGCGAGCACCGACAGTGGCAGCGCCGCACCAAGTCCGCCACCAACTGGACTGCCTCCCTGGTGACCGCTCCCCCGGTCCTGTCATGGCCCCCCAGGAGGTCCCGTACCGCCCCGCAGCAGAGCGCAGCTATCTGGGGGTCCTTGTGGGCCATCCGCGCAACCACCGCCTGGCCCCATTTGCCGCGCCCCCTCCTCTTCATGGCCTCTTTACATGACACCCTGCACTCCTTTTGTTAGGGGAAAAAGTTGGGGGGGTGGGGGACGTCATGGACGGCCGTAACATCCCCCACCCCCCAACTTTTGTCAACCTTTCACATGACTCCATCTCCGTCATGGCCTTCCCCATGTCGCCTTCACCCATTGCCTAGCCTTGGATGACTCCCCCGCCTTTTCATTGAAGCATGTCCACGTGAAACAGTCCATCTCTGGCACGGCCTTCCTCGTGCAGCCTTCACCTCATGCATGGCCGCTCGCGGCTCCCCCACCTTTGCTTGGCTTTTAACATGAAACCCATGGAAACCCATATTAGGAGAAGAAGAGGGGGGGAGACAGAGAGAGGGTGGGCAAGGGAGGGGGGGAGAGAGAGGAGGGAGGGAAAGGGGGAGGGAGGGAGAGAGAGGGAGGGAGACAGAGAGAGAGAGAGAGAGAGAGAGAGAGAGAGAGAGAGAGAGAGAGAGAGAGAGAGAGAGAGAGGGGGGGGGGGGAGAAAATAGCCTGAGATAGGTGTAGGCAATGTATACAAATACACGCAGCGCACTCTTTCCAAGACACAGGGCGCAACGCAGTGACGGTGCGCAAGCAAGTATCCAGGCACCGACAAAAGCACGGAACCAACGAAGGAAAAGCCCTTCTGGGGGACTGAGGAACCGTGCGGGTACCTGGAGGAGATCGGAAGCATAGTTGAAGTGGGGCACACTGACTAAGAGGCCGGCCATGCACCGTACCGCCACCCGCACATGTGTCAGAGACCCCCGTCCCGCCTTCCCAGTGCTGGCTGCTGCCGCCAGGCCCTTCAAGTATGCCTGCCCTCCACACATTTCCCCTACCTCTCAGAACAAGGATGCAGTTCTTCAGTACGACGACCTTCTCTTCTTTCTCCTCCCCTACCCACCGCCCCCTCCACCTCTTCTCACGCCTAGTCCTCTGAGAGCTCAGGGGGATTAGATGCACAGCTGCGAATTTTCATCCTCCTGTCAAGCCTCCATGGAAGAAGGAAGGTCCGCGGCAGTAAGAGGAACATCATGGGAAAGGAAGAATAACTGAGCTCAAAACAAAGGGGTGGGGAGGGTCCGGGGGAAATGGAAAAATTCGAGGGACAGGATCTGTGCTGTTGGAGTTGTGCTAGGGTGGAGCCCGCAAAAGCAGCTCTGCCAACAGGCCAAGGCCATGTGGCCATGTGTGAGGGAGAAGATCAAGCCTCATGGCTGGACTCATTTTGGAGCTACTTTGCAGGATGCGCCCCAGCAGACCTTCCAACAACTCCCACACACATGGCCCAGTCCCATAAAGACGGTTTCTCCCAAGAGTTGGTCCCCCCTCCAGCCCCCCCCCCCCAAGCGCGCGCATGCACATGCACACACACACACACACACACACAAACACAGTGTGCGCACACGTGCGCACACACACACACACACACACAGACAGACACACACACACACACACACACACACACACACACACACACACACATGCGCACACACACACACACGCACACACACACACACACACACACACACACACACACACACACACACACACACACACGAGCGCGCGTGCACGCATGTGTCCCCTCCCAGAAACATGATCCCCTCTCCTGGGAAAAAAGGCAAAAAGTAGACAACAAACAATGGTCAAAAGACAATGAGAGGAAAGTAGATTGAAGCACGATCCCCTCCTAGGAACCGGCCCACACATGCAGCCCTTCCATACCCATGCCTGCGTCCTCCAAACTCTGCCGTCCCAAAACACCCTCCTTCCCACAAAGGGCACATTTTTCTGATGGCAGGGTAAAACTCAATTACAAATTGGAGAAAAGGGGGCTTCACCTGGTATGAGGCAAGCATGGCAGACTCGAACTCCTGCAGCTTCTTGATCTCCTTTGAGACGGGCATGGCCAGCTCCTTTTCCGTAGGGGGCCGGATTCGGTACCCGGGGATTATATCCCGGAAGACTGCAAGCAGGCTCAACATAGCCCATCTTGCCACCTGATCAGCCATCCACGGGTACCACCTCAAAATGGGCCCAAACACCCCCACCCTTTTCCTCTTTGTCAAGCTTGACCAGGTCTGTTCTCGCTACCCTTTCGTCACTCCACTGTTAGTCCTCTAAAGGTCTTTCTCTGTATGTGTGTGTGTGTGTGTGTGTGTGTGTGTGTGTGTGTGTGTGTGTGTGTGTGTGTGTGTGTGTGTGTGTGTGGGGGGGGGGGGGTAGGGGTATGGAGAGGTTGTAAGAGTGCATGTGGGGGTCTCCAGGGCCATGGGGACCAGGGTGGTGTCCATGGTCCTTCGGCCCCTCAGGGAAGGCGGGGTTCCAGCTTGACACAAGATGGTGCGGAGGGCACACCAGGGGATCGGAGTTTCCAGTCAGGGTGACCAGAGCACGAAGATCCTTGACATGTCCCTCCGGCTTTTCCAGGATGCGGGTGCACGCCACTGCGATTGCCTTCTTTGCCTGCTGCCTGTTTTCCTCCTCCTGCTGGAGCTCCTGTACTTCCCATGCGTCCCGCTTACCCCCCTTCCATCATTCCAGCCAGGTATCCAGATAGGAGCACCAAGGGGCTGCTGCTCTATTGCCCACCAAAGCATGGCACGGACAAGTGGCAAAGCACTTGATTCTCTGATTGTTAAATCAACCTAATAAATATACAACATTTGAAATCATTTGACAAACTAGAGACTCAGGCTTTTCATATGCAACAAGAGCACGTGCGTGCATGAAGGCGCAAGCGCGACTCCCCTCCCCCTTCTTCCTTTCCCCGCCACCCGTGCTTACGCAGGCAAGGGACATGCGCAAACAGACACATGCCCATACCCACATTGGTGAGGGTGGAAGAGACGGTTCAAACACATTCCAAAGAACTGCCCTGCGGATGAGTGGCGGTGATGTTTGTGAGCCCCGCCCTTGAGAGGCAGGCTTCTCGATTGAGACCATCCTTAAGCATTAAATGTTAAGGCTGAATTTTAAAGCAGAATTATGATGCATTGCAGCTGTTGCAAGGCATTTATAGGGGTGCTTTCCAGAACTCAATCACACACACGCACATGCGCGGACGCGCGCGTGCACACACGCACACACACACACACACACACACACACACACACACACACACACACACACACACACACACACACACACACAAACACACCCACACCCACACATACGTGCATGTGTGTCTGTGTGTGTGTGTCAGGGGGGGGGGGGGCTGTGTGAGATTGTGTGATTGCGCATCACCCTATCAGCAGCAGATACATGAGTTGAACAGATCGACGCAGAAAGGCACTTCAAGCTATTGTATTACAGGCTGAGAAATGCATCTGAAAAGCACACAACCCGAGAAGATCGGTCCGGACAACATTACTGGACCATAATTTGCCTGTTGAATTTTCTCGAGAACCGAACCTGGACAGCACCAGGCACCCGCGCATACGTGTCCCCTATCGCGAATCCAGCCACTTCTGTGACGGGCTGCCGGGCTGAGTCTCCATGTTCTCCATCAAGTGTCTGCCCATCTTCATCAGAGCTTGGCTCCTGAGCATCACTTTCGGCCTCAACCCTGGTGGTAGGGTCGTCCAAACCCTGGCCTGTGGTGTCTGGTGCTGACAATCCTGGCCGCCCTCGCCTTGCACCCTTCTGAGTTGGGATCCGCGCCTTTTCAGTGTCAGTGGGAAGGTCGTCTTCAATGAGGACACCTGGAACCTGAACCAGCTGCAGTTCCCAAAGCCCTCCTTCAACCCGCAGCAAGCAGCCATTGCTATGCTCTTGCCAGCAGCACTTCGCCGGTGACCCCAACCCCACCACACACAGGCATTCACTCCCTCCTCCCTCCCTCCCTCCAACCCTCTCTCCTCCCCCTCCCTCCCCCCCCCCCCTCTCTCTTTCTCTCTCTCTCTCTCTCTCTCTCTCTCTCTCTCTCTCTCCTCTCTCTCTCTCTCTCTCCTCTCTCTCTCTCTCTCTCTCTCTCTCTCTCTCTCTCTCTCTCTCTCTCTCTCTCTCTCTCTCACACTCACTCACTCTCTCTCTCACGCACACACGCAAGCACGCACGCACCCACGCCCACGCCCACGCCCACACACACACACACACACACACACACACACACACACACACACACACCACACACACACACACACACACACACACACACACACACACGTGAGAGCGCCTGCAGGCATGGAGAGGCGCAGGCAGCAGCTGATCCTGAGGAAAAGGAGAAAGAAAGCCCGGGTAGGGGGGGGGGGCGGCAAAGAACTCCTGGGAAAAAGCTTTCCAAATCGGTGTGGTGCACATGAGATACTGACAACAGTCAAAAATGAAGGTCACCTTGCGATGTTGGTAAGGAGGAGCCTCATCCTTCTCATACAGCAATTTCCCATCAGGCGTTTTGGTGGGCAGGAGCTGAGCTCGCCTCCCCTCTGTTTCTTCCCTGATGCGCTTCCTCGGAACTAGCTCGTATGCTTCTTCACCACTGACAGGGTTTCTTTGTTCAGCTCCTTCTTTGCGCAGCCCCTTCTTCTCCTTCCCTTTCACTGTTGGCAAGTCTCTGCAGTGCAAGAAGTAAATACCTTACCGTTCCCCTCCTATTGAAGCGCAATGCGAGAAATGACGACAGGATGCACTGGAATTGTTCCCTTCTGTGCCAAAGTCTGTCGGTTGCTTTTGTTGAAAGACCTCATCAGGGACAACAAATGGTCCACGCTCCTGCCAAAGTTCGAAGCATGCATCACAGCAACAGTTATCCAATTACAATCACAACCACCTTTCCAAGGCTGTATTTCGCAGAAAACCAAGTCTGCTGGTATTTTCCTCGACGAACCGCAAGTCTTCCTCGCTAATTTCACTATCGGAATTGCTGCTGTGTTCGGGAGGCTCAGGCGCAGCCAAGATCTGCGATTGAAACCCCATATGCTGTCGAAATCTTGTTCGCAATTGCTAGCTCATTTTCGTGCATTTTGTGAAGTACTTGGAACAAACGCCAGCCAGATCGTCCCTACCTGTTTTGCTTTCTTCTCTTTACGGGATGATGCAGTCTTTCCGACACCTCCAATCTTTCGCTTCTTACTAGACAACTTCATATTTTAAAACTTCTTTTTGAAACCGTCTAAATATCCACCCGTGCCGGTGTAGCCGATGTGTTCGTCGAAACCACCTCAACGAGATCTTAGAGGGCATGAATGAACATGATCCATAGTACTGTTCTTAGCAGCTAAAAACAATCACGCAGCTTTCAAAACCAATTCATATATTGCACCACAAGACGATGGACTCATGCCGTACAATCCTGCGGAAGGCCCGTACCGCCGCCACGATTTTCCAGCAGGTGGGCTGCCACCGCAGTCATTCGGCCAACCTTGCACCTCGCAACTTCCAAATTGCAAGCACTGGAACCCCCGCGTCCACCGTTTGGTTCATCGGCATGAATCGCAAAATGCGCAGTGGGGTCGACAGATGTGATTCCTTTCCTTTCCCTTCCGTATTCTTCCCTTTCCACACAAAATGTGGCCAACCGCAACATCATCAACACATGACATGCAGGAGTAGGACCACTTTTTTGCAGCAGACCATTAAGACGAGGCCGGAAGCGAGAGGCAAAATGGGAGCAGAAGACTCTGTCCCAGTACCAACGTTCCTACATCCATGTGGGTTGCACATGCATGCATCATGCATACGTATACTCAGGCGAAGTTGGGTGTCACGAAAACAGAAGAATGTTTAGCTATAGAGTTTTTAACCTTTTTGAGGTTCGAGGGCGATACAGACGCACTGCTTATGCACGCGCTCTTTTACTCCACCATGACCCCCCTCCTCCCCCCCTCCCCCCCCCCCCCCCCCCCCTCTCTCTCTCTCTCTCTCTCTCTCTCTCTCTCTCTCTCTCTCTCTCTCTCTCTCTCTCTCTCTCTCTCTCTCTCTCTCTCTCTCTCTCTCTCTCTCTCTCTCTCTCTCTCTCTCTCTCTCTCTCTCTCTCTCTCCCCCCCCCACCCACCCCCCCCACACCCACCCACACACACACACACACACACACACACACACACACACACACACACACACACACACACACACACACACACACACACACACACACACCCCGGTCCGGCACAGAAAGATTCTCCCAAAACTATCAACATGTACACTTGGATCAACCCCCAATGCTCAACGTATACGTATTCGTATTGCTGTGCATACAACGGACGAAAGCCCCATGTGCCCTAAAGCCATAAGACCATTCTTTAAAAGTAAGCTCCACATTACACCACTTTCCACTCGAAAAGTATACTACTGTCTTGAACGTGTTTCGGGATGGGTCCACCTATGCATGAACTCTGCAAGTGCACGCATATCTAGAGCAGTGCAGTAGGCTCTGCATTTGCGCTTCTTGCATCTACCTTCCTATTCTGTATTGACAAGTTACAGGCTCAATGAAATAAGCTCAAATTGTCACAACACATGGCCTCTCATCATAAACCTCAGAAAGGCTTCCTCTCTGCACGCCGGCTCCAGACTTCAGCCTTCAAAGTAACTCACGGCACTAAAGGTCTTTCTTTGACAAGTCTCCATCAGCTGGGGATGCTCCCTAGCTGTTCGACACGCAGAAGCTGCCCAGGTCACTCTTGAAGGGAGAGTGTGATGAAACAATACATGCGTAGCTCAGTAGCTATCTTCACACCGTGGCCGATGCTCTGAGGTTCGTGCCCTTTTTTTTGCCCCTTATATTTTTTGGGTTCCATTGTACGGGAATGCCATCACTACTAAAACTCTTTGGTAGTCCAATGACCCAGTCTACAAGAATTTGGATGGAGAATGAATCGCGGCGAAAGCATATACCGATGATGCAAAAGTACCACGGCAAAAGATGTGGCCAGTGTTCCTTCCCTGCTTCCTTGTGGAGTTTTCGTGTCCCAGAATTAGAATACGGCATGAATATTCATGCCGGATTATCACCTTCCTAGGACTGACCTCCCCAGCACCCCATCCTTGCATAGTTTCTGTCGAACCACCTGGCCCCCATTCTGCAGTTTCTTGGGAGCCCCGGGGAGAACGAGGGAAGAAACGCTCCTCTTTCCTACAGAGGGTTATAACCATCTTTAAAGTTCTGGTTTCCCTTCTTACTTTGGCTAAACCGCGTGTATGGGTATGCAAAGGCTCGCGCACACGCGCACGCGCATGTGCATGCGTGTGTGTGCGTTCACGCGCGCGCACTCCCGTACGCATCCATAGATGTTACCTCAAGTTAATTCGTTTAAAAATCCACATGTAACGGCCAAGGATCTGGTCCAAAATAAAGAAAATGAAGCACTTAGAACATCTCAAGCTTCATTGACACCAACAATGGTCGTTGGAGATGCGAGTGGGTGGATGTAAGAACAAAAGCAAATAGCAGCAAAGCAAGTTCCAAATTGCTTCTCGACTTCAATACTTGAGATTGTGTACTTGACATCCATCATCTCGTGGTCATCCAGACCTCCATTTCTGTCCTTGAAGCGCCTTTCGAACATAGCCTGTCACATGTACCCCATATGTATCCATTCATAAATCGTTACTACATGGTAACTACACTGTAAAATGTATCCTCTAATAAAAACTGGACATTAACGTCAGAACTGTTTACGTAATCTCATATGCATAGTGATGGATATGCACAGCGGAGTCCTGAAATCCGCAATATGTGTGCGTGCAGCCGTGCCAGTTGTTTCAGGCAAAGAATAACTCAAAAGGACCCCAATAATAGTTTCCTGAGCAAGTTCCATCGGCACACAGCATGCTAATAAGTTAATTAACTGCCACGCTGGAATCGCCATAACCTCATCATCTGGTCCCCCCACCCCCTTTCCAACTCTCTCCCACTCTCACAAACAGCCTTGCCTCGCACGCGCGCGCTTGTGTGAGTCTGTGTCTGTCTATGTGTGTGTGTGTGTGTGTGTGTGTGTGTGTGTGTGTGTGTGTGTGTGTGTGTGTGTGTGTGTGTGTGTGTGTGTGTGTGTGTGCGTGTGTGTGTCTGTGTGTGTGTGTGTGTCTGTGTGTGTGTGTGTGTGTGTGTGTGTGTGTGTGTGTGTGTGCGTGCGTGTCTGTCTGCCTTCGCGTGTGCGCACATGTGTGTGTGTGTGGGGGGGGGGCACACGCGTGTGCATGTGCGTGCACGCCCGCGTGAGCAGGAAGAGGCCCTAGGGGTGTTTCTGCATGCTCGACAAACCGAGTAAATCGACAGACAATAGTATCATATGCAGGATGACGCACACCAAAAGCGGACGTTCCGTTTGCTTCAAGAAAAGCAGGTGGACTTCTGCAACCAAGAGATGTGAGGATAAGGATGAGGGAGACATCTGCCTATAGGCATTTGCCTACAGACATCTGCGCAGGCATCTTTTCCAAAACGGTAAACCACATGAAACTGTTCTCTGCACGACTTCCCTGCACAGTAAATGAGATCTGCGAAAACACAGCCTCTCTCCCTGTTCCAATCTTGTCAAATGCAACTTCAGTCGCTGCAACTGCAAGACACCTATGCAGTATCTGCGCAATCGCTAGTGTCGGGTGCTGAATCTCACAACCTGATGATGAGAGGCACAGGAGTACACCAAGACAGCCATACACAGGGCACGCGCAAACAATCTGCAACGGCTGCTAAGGGTGCTTCACAATTTATTCTCAACAGTTCGAACTCGCTAACGCAGGCAAACTGACAGGGCAAGCAACATGGCACTTGCACATTCCTGAAAATTCTTGACGGAGCAGGATCTCACACATTACGCTTCAATTCTGGTGAGCTGGGACACATGACAGGGCAATCCAATATACACAGGGAAACCCCAGCCGACGCACGCTGGCCAGCGTGGTACATCCAGCAAATATAACGCCTGCACATTCAGGATCTATGGCGGACCACACACGTGCAGGACATTACAAGTTACCCCAACTCAAAAAGAAGCTTTCTTGATCCGCCTCCATCAAGCCAGGACAGATGAGAGCATGGGGGTCCCTACCGTGAGGTCACTCTCCAAGGTCTTCTGGGCACCCGCCTCACTGGCATGGCCGGCATACTCCGCCGCCCAGCCACCGTACACGTGATTGTCGCTCTTCCGCCTAACCTTCATCATCCCCACTCCTGCCCCGACCTCTCTTTGGTATGCAGCGATTATTTTCGTCCTCTTCCTCCCCTGCTTGCATGCACTCGAATGCACAATTGCTTTTACGCTGCGAGACATGGTTGTTGCAATACTAGTACTCGCCTCCCAGGTCACGGAACCCACACATGCATACACCAACCTTACGGCGCCGGCTGGTTGCAACGAATCGACCCTCAATTGCAGTTTTCATCAGGTATGTATGCTACGGTGACACGTATATACGTACATACATGCACATACCAACGTATGCAAAGTGGGCATATACGCACCCAATGCCCATGTAAACTTATGCAAGTGTGCTTGTGTCTGAGAAAGTCTGCAAGTGTACACATACTAGCATGTCCTCGTGTCTGAGAAGATTTCTACAATCCACACGTACGCACATGCGTTGTACCAATGCAAAAATCAGAGCATACACCAAGGCATGCAAAACAGCACGCTTTTTCCGTAGGCACTGCCCCACCCCCCCCCTAAAAAGGGGGGGGGGGTTGGAAGAGGTTCACATGCACGGATGCTCTTGATTCCTTCTAATTTCGAGCTCGGGCAAACAAAGCGCTGAACCCACCCCTATAAATATGCAAGGGCACATTCAAAAACGCCCGGCGGTAATGATGAAACACCTATAGCTGTGTTTCACTATAGTGCACAAACCTGCGGTCATGCGCTCAGACTGAGAGCCATGCTCCAGAACAGGAGTTTTAAGAAACGAGTACGGCGAGAGGTTGGAAGTGCGCCACATACCTGCAGTGATGCGGTCGCCCTGAGAGCCATTCATCTTGGCCATGATGCACTCCAGAACAGCTCCATGGTGGAAGCTAGGCTTGGCTGACTGCAGCAGCACCTCTGTGGACTCCGCAGGAATCACTGTGCACATGCCCCAATGTGGACCCCCAGATCAGCCCCGTAAACTCGATTATTTAATGCCAAACAAGACTGACAAAATAAAGTTACCACGCCCCCAAAAATAAGACACAAACAAAAAACCCGCAACATCTATTCCGTTGTGAGTCTAGACTCAGAAAGGGGGCCAGAGCGGCACAGCTTCACCTGCGGGGAGGGCGCTGACAATGTCCCCATTGTCACATTTCTTATGATAATGAGTGGTATTGATATTAGTCTCTTGTATGGCAAGGTTGTACGATCTTAGAAGGTCCCAAAGGTTGCAACTACCGGTTATTTGCTCAAGAAACCCACATTGCATTCAGGTGATAGACAGGATCAAATTTAATTCGGCGACAGACGTCTGTGTCGACAGAATCACATTAAACTCAGGTGATAGACAAGCTGCATTCAGTCAAAAGAGAACATCAATTTAGATTCAGGTAACAGAAAGAATCACATTTTGACAAAATCACACTAATGACAAGACAGGCAAATCCACACTGAATCAGATGACAGACAGAATCACATCAACTTCTTAAAGCGGCACACAGAAGTTCTATTCAGTTGGAAAAGGAATCAAATGTGATATCATAAAAATAAGGTGGCAGACACAATCACAAACAGTGCAAGATAAAGACCAAACCAGTTTGACTAGCGATAGACACATGACAAGAGAAGTCCCATCTATTCAGGTGGCACGGATCTGTTCTAGAATACAACAATCTCCTTAAGTTACTGACAAAATCAAACAGGACTCAGTTGCAGATGAAAGTACAATGGAAATAACCCCCAGCAAAATATAATTGGTCTTGGTTGCAAATAAAAAACAACGAAACAACTGGTGCCCAGTCTTCCTTGCTCTGGACAGTCATGCACCCCGAAAGTCTCCTGCCACACAGGCGGGCAAACCTCCAGATGCAGTAGTCTGGTGGAGCAGTACCTCCAGATGCAGTACATTAGTGGAGTTGTTTACAAAAGAGCGTGCGGCCCTTTCTCGGGACGAGCAATCCCCAGGTCCAGCTTTTAAAATTGGAAGCCTAGGAAGTGCATTCCAAGCAACTGAAGGGGTTTTTCAAGTGGAGAAGGCAACCGCAATTGTTCGGGTCTGAATGCCGAGTATTCCAATGTGTAATCCCAGAGGCGTGTGTAGAGACCAGGCCTCACCAGATGTGTAGGGAACTATATTAAAATCTTCAATGCCAGCCTGCTCCAAGGCCAGGTCATAAGAGCCAGTCTCCCAGGGATCCATGCCACCTGCACCCGCCCAAACGCATATCAACAAAAATGCGTCTCTCCGTCGTCGTTATGTTCGGAAATGTATCTGTCTCTCACTCACTCCCCCCCCCCCCCACACACACACACACACACGCGCACGCGCGCGCGCACACACACGCACACGCACATGTGCACGCCCGCATGTGCCCTCTAACGCGCGCGTCTAAATGAGATGACCTGTGTATTATAATAAATAGATTTACTAACTAGTTCACCAGCAGTTGCACTTTCAAGTTGCTGAAGTCCATACCCCAAGCACTGCACACCCGAAAATGCCAGTTTTTGTACCCGGCAATGGGGTAAACAAGGGGTCGAAAGAGTGCGAACCAGCGAGGTCCTCGACACGTAATGCCTCCGCATGGAGAACGAAACTGTGCAGAGTGGGGCCCACATTTACCCCCTCAATCAACCTAAAAAACGCATTGAGCGACACAACTCCAAAAGCTTTCAAGGCTCAAGGGACCCAGCAACAGAAGTGCCTCCCGCCTTTATCCAATGGATAAGTCACCTGCAGGAGCCAGAAATGTTGCCCGCGGTTTACTCTGTATTTGCGAACAGGAGCCACTTGGAAGGCTTTCCTCAACAACAAGGGGATGGACGAAAGGGGGGGGGGGGTTGATGGGCCTCAACATCAGATATAGATGCTTGAGCGCGCTGGGCGGCGATTCAAAATACTGCATTGCAGAACACATGCCAACAACCTCGGGGGCAAGAAACCTTGAATGTGGGTGATTAAAAGTTGATTTATGAACACCCAAGACAACCACAGGGCAGTGTTGAGCTGCATCAGCCCATAAAAGGGGCTGATGATTGTTTTTTAAGTAATTTTTCAAAACAGGGGCCGATGCGCAGGAGGATCAACCCCAAAGGAAAAGCGCATGGTAGGATGATGCAAACAATTGCCAAAACATTACACGAGAGCATGCAACAGCGCTCCTTCCCAATACAAATGTAGGCTACCGCGAACAAAATAATTATAGTGTCAAACCGCAGATGCAAAAAGAAAGGGGAACACAAGGGTTAAGGTGCCATGCAGTGCTAACCATGTCAGCCTTCAAAGCAAGCAGAAATAGGCCGCTGCGCTGTTGACTGTACAAAAGCCTTTTGACAAGAACTGTAAAAGCACAGCCCATGTTCACTGTTCATTTCCAAAGACCAAAGCCTTGGCAGTGGTCATAAGAAGAATGGCGGACATGCAGAGCCCTTGCGATTCGAAAGTCCGCTCACCTCCATCATTGGTGTCACCGGCACCGGTACACAAGAAGTAGTCTTTGGGGATCCTGTGCAGGACAATTGTCTCGAGGTCAGTACAATCTAGGACTTCCAAGGTATGTCCTCAAGCCCACACAATGCCCGGGTGCTGTGGAGAAAATGCGTACAGTGTTCTGGTGGAAATTCAATAAACCATTGGACATCGCACACTGAGACTCAAAAGTGGAACGTCCAGAGGTACTGTACGGCATGTTATCACCGAGAGGCTGGGGTACTTTAGCGAGTTGGTGTACACTGTGTCACGCTCTACCTAATCCACCACTGTAATGTTGTGCTCTAGGTTTTTGGGCGTCCAGGTGAATTGCTGCACCCTGAGCCACGCTCCGTATAGGTGGTGAGGTACATACATTACCCCCACCATTACACCGTTGTCCTAGACATCCTTTCTAGTACTGCAACAGGAATCCTACAGTCTATCCAGGAAGCGCTTCTGCACCTGCATCCAAGGAGGACACCTTGGCCTCCCTTGACCAGATCAAAGTGGCGGGCGCTTGATTTCTTGTCATCTTCAGTTAGAGCTCCTAAAAAGCCGAATTCGACGTTGTACTGGGGCTCTTCGCCATTCTCCTCCCGAGACGGCTTCTCCTTCTTGGCCTTTGGCTTTTTTAATTTTACCACGGGTGCTTCTTCACCACTGCCTGCCTCATGATCATCTCGCTGTGTTTTCCGTTTTTCGCCTTTTTTTCCCATTTCTGCACCACTCCTCTGACTTTGAGTTCCGGTCCACTTTGCAAGATTCCATTTAAAGGCAGCGATGATTGTCCACAATCGGTTGAAATCGTAAGATATCAACCGACATGCTATCTCCACGTAATTTCGGCCTAGGTACCGTCCTAATACTCCGTGATTTTTCAGATATATAAATACAAATGTACCATAAATCATAACGCTCAAAGTGTCGTTGGAATTGAAGTTCGTCTGGAACGGGTTGGTTGTAGCAGTGATTGTTGCAGAGCCAAGAGATCGGCACGAGGTCTGCGGATTGCGAAGGACCAGGCAGGAGCTTACTTCCGATGCTCGTACTCAAGCTCGAAAACCCTCAAAGGTTCCACCACGTCTATACTCCTCGCGAAACAATCCACCCAAATACCACAACCCTGCACGTATCCCTCCTGATGCAGAGTAACCAACTTACCTGAAAGTCAGCAACGCACAACTACGATTCAGAGAAGATTTTCCGTGAGCTACGCCTCTTTCTTGCAAACTGTCTGAGAAGCTATTTTTTGTAGACGAACAATAATCTCGGGTGTCATCGAAAAATGGACTATTTTTACCTGCGACGGCTCATGAGCCTGACGCACTTGCATTTCCCGTGTGCCCGGGTGGACGCACACGCTTTAAGCGTGACGCTCACCTGTTTCCTATGCAGGCTCCGGCACAACGCATTTTTACTCGAACTACAAAATGTGTGGAGCGTGCATGATTCAGAGCCTTGCTTTGGACCAAGAAAACAACGGCCCTAACTTCAGCATATTGTCAACCATGTTTAAGAATAGATTAGTTTTACAATAGCCTATAATTATAGGCTATTTTTAAGAAGCTATTCAGAAGAATAGCTTATAAGCTATAAATACAGTATATATTATGCATAATACATATTATTAACATATAATTATGCATAATATATTATATCAATTTATAATTATGCATAACATATATTATTAATATGCATATGCATATTAAAGTACATTACTATCAATATATGCAGTTCATATGCCTCCAAGAATTGAGGTCCTTTTGTTGATTTGGTCCAGACAGAGAAAAGGTCATATGAAGAACCCTAGTCATACATTTCTAACACGAGAGAGAGAGAGAGAGAGAGAGAGAGAGAGAGAGAGAGAGAGAGAGAGAGAGAGAGAGAGAGAGAGAGAGAGAGAGAGAGAGAGAGAGAGAGAGAGAGAGAGAGAGAGAGAGAGAGAGACGGTACTACTGGCCGACGATTGGTACAGCTCCCCTTGATCAGGTGTCCAGTGGCGCCCCCTCATGAGGTCCAGTGAACGGCAACGTCGCACCAGACCCCAATTTCCTCAAGTGTCAGGGCCCTGGATTCATTCCTGGAAGCAGAGGATGAGGAGCCGCCACTGTCTCAGGAGGTGTGAACACCAAGACGGTTCCGGAGCCCGAGACGATCACTTGAAGTCTTCCTGAGCAATGGCAAGAATAGCTCCTCAAGGTTAGCTAGGTAAGAGCGCGGGGCCTCATTTCGTCCAAGGAAACTACCTTATATGAGAGCACAGCTGTGGAGCCCTAGGAACTTAAGACGGGATTTATCCCTTTGCAGCTTTCTAGCTAGGATTCCACAACTAAGATCTCATATGTGACTGAATGCTTATATACGTAGGTCTTGAGTCAAACGCTTAAGGCATCCCAGAGGTGACCATACGTTTGAGGCATCCAAGATGCATGGCAGACTGCCAAGCTCTGCAACAAGATTCCCAGCTCAAACTGTTTGATGAAACAGCGTTTGCAGATCTTTCAGTAGATCCACTGACAGATCTGCAAATATCATCTGGAGGCAGCTAGTCCCTGCAAACCGATGCTAAAACAATATACTCAATTGAGTATATTGTTTATAGCAATTGCAATTGCTATCTCTAAATGACATGTGGAACCCCACGTGGCTGTGTTCCTTGCCCGAGTGGTTTTTGGACTGGCATCATTTAAAATTAAGAGTGAAGCCTAGGCCTTGTTTGCAACACGGTATTGCATACCCGCATGACGGATTTACGGTGTGCGGTTAGGATAGACTTTACTCTCAATACGAAATACCGGTGGGAAGGTACGAGCTGTACAAGCCGAGGGATCTGAAGGTCTATGCAAGCCCAGGGCCCTGAGGGCGGCCCTGGCAGGGCCCCAGACTGGGACCGCCCGCCGGCCCAGCGCCGGGCCCCCCTGCCGGGCCCCCCAGGGGAACGGAGGATCTGCCAGCTTCCCTCCTTCAGCAAGAGTTATTTCACCCCCTGGTAGCTCTAAGAAGCAGTTGACTATAAGTTGCTCCGGATACTCGTAATGGGAAAGGGTTCATTTACATCTATGTTCCGCGTTCTCTGATTTTCAAGCAAGATCTGGGCATATAAGTCATAGTGTTTGCTGAGCCAGTGAATCTTGCAGCATGTCGGGAAAAATGAAGCAAGAGCCGCAAACTGTTGCAAGACGTAAAGTGGTCGTAAGGAATTTGCCCCCACTCGTTTCGGAAGCTGATGTTAAAGCTGTTATTGAAGCTGCGGCGGCAGGGAAGTATGATTGGTTTCGATTCCTTCAAGGCAAAGCTAAGTGAGCGCACGCCTGGACTGCTCGTTGCATGGTCTATATTTAAATAGATTTTTTAATTGGAGCAAACTTCTTCTGTTGTAAGGAAGGGACGTCCCCTAACGGCGTAGTTTGTGCCGTAGAACAAGTAAAATAAAGCCAGCGCGTGCGTTTCTTCATTTTATTGACCCAAGGGACGTGCTCAGCTTTAAAACACATATGGAAAAGCATACCTTCGTGAATGAGCGAGGACAGGTTTTCCAGTGCAATGTAGAATTTGCTCCTTCACAGGAAATGCCAGTCCCTCAGAAAAAGCGAGACCGACGGGAAAACACGCTGGATAAAGGTGAGGACGAACTATTTGGTCAAGTTGGATGCCCTTGATTGACCTGGGTAAGGCTTGTTACCGCTCCTTCTGTAACCAACCACACAGATATGGTGCCTGCTTTTTGCATCAACAGGAATCCCCCTTTACCATTCTTACTTTTGAGCTCACAAGCTCCTGGTAATGCATGGACATTGTTTTCCAGAAATTCTGGCTGGCCAGAAGCGCTGCCAAGTGGCAGGTGGCTGCCAGGTGCAGTTTGCAAGTACTGCAGTTGGTTGGGGAATCAGGATTCTGTTGGGTCTGTGCAGATGAAGATTTTCTACATTTTGTTGAGGCGTATGAAAAGGAATTGAATGATACAACCTCAATGTTGAAGGTGCAAAAGTTTGGAGTGCCAAACCCAGGCTCTGGTGCACCGAGCACAGTGCCTCTGAAGTCGAACCTCATGCTTGCGCTGGAAAACAGGCTGCCACGATCCCGAGGGATCATCCGAGTGCGTTAATCCCTGTTAGACCGGTTACATTGTCTTGGGGCGTACGAGTTCGTATTTTGAGTACGAATACTACGCAGGAAGGAAGATCCACCTTGTCAAGACCCTGCACATAGATGACCCCCCATTTTGGCCTGTTCTATGTAGTTCTTAGTCATCATCAATATAATGCAGGCTACTAGGACAGAAGACGGATGCAGGCTACTAGGAAGGGACTTGTAAGACACAGCATTCTACTAATGGGCACAGAGTGTTTGCAGTCATGTTGATGCCAGATTCCAGCTTGCTTGAAAAGTTTTGTGGTCATTAATGTCTCCTTCATCTCAGTAGAGTATTCATGCACCTCAGAAGGTCCGTCAATGTCAGCAGAAGTAGTGGCCTAGCTGTTGCCTGTTTATCACCCAGGTAATGTTCCCTCTCACGTGTTTGTGCTGGGGGACCAGGAGTATGTAAATGAGAATGCTCAATCAGCTCAACAGTCAAAACCTCTCAAGCCAGAGGTTTCAGGTGCTTTGCCCACTCATCCTTCCACCCACCTGGGCCTTGATCTCGGCCTTCGAGGTTCAGTGGCTCATGGGAGAATGGGTCCAGACTCAAGGGGGAAAGGGTTAGTCAAAGGAGGGCAGGAGGCTCAGGGATGGGTAACAGAGACTTGCAGTGAGCGGGTGAGCATTGGCCGAGACGCCAGAGGATTTTAGTTTGAGAAGTGAGTGGGCACATGATTGGGATATCAGAGAATTGGAGTAAAGGGAAGTATTATGGCACCTAAGTTTGACACGGAAGGGTTGTAGTGGAGGGAGGTGGGTTGGCACATGATTGAGGTACCAAGAGACTGTGGTGTAAGGGAAGTGGGTGGTCATGTGGTTGGGGTACGGTTGGGTTGGAAGAAGTGGGTGAGCAAAGGCTGGGGATACCAGACGACTTGACTGTGAGGAAGGTGTGCACATGGGCGGAATGCCAGAGATAATGGATGAGCATATCGCTGGGGTACCAGTCGTAGTGAAGTGGCCAAGCATTGGCTGGGATACCAGAGGAATGTACTGGGAGGATATGGGTGTGCACCTGGATGGGACACCAGAGCATCTTGTGTCGAGAAGTGGATGGGAATGTGGCTAGAGCAACAGTTGTAGCGAGAGTGGACGATGAATGGCTGGGACACTAAACAATGCTAGTGAAAGCAAGTGGGAGTGCACCAGACCGGGATACCAGAGGATTGTCGTGAAGGGAAGTGGGTGGGTACATGGACCTTTGGGTGACAACAAAAGATTTTATTCTGGGGAAAGTTGGGAAAGGGGGGGTGGGGCGGAGAAAGTGGCTGGGGTATTAGACAATTTGACTCTAGGGAAGGGCGTGGGCATGTGGCAGAGATACCTCTTGGATAGTGGTGTGGGGAAGTGGGTGGGAAGATGGCAAGATACCAGGACTGCACTTTGGGAA
>KV908368.1:47500-55000 GCA_002005505.1 Botryococcus braunii
GAATATAACATAGTACTGGATAGCCTCTTGTTGATTATTTCCTGAACCTGTTGGTCGGTGCACTCCCCTTTTGTTGTATATTCCAAACTCACAACTCTTGAGCCCTCTGCAGCCTGAGGGTATTATGCACGTGCCCCCCATGACGTCACTTGCTAGCAACCTGCCTTTGCTTGTATTTTCGGAGGGAAGTGGACCCCATGCTGCATGCAAGAAATGTTCTTCCCTTTGTGTACATCCCTCCTCCCCCTTCCTCACTCTCTTATTCGGTCTCTCCACTCCCCCTCCGCCACTCCCCCCTCTCTCTCTTTGTGTGTGTGTTGTTTTTTTTTTTTTTTTTTTTTTTTTTTTTTTTTTTTTTTTTTTTTTTTTTTTTTTTTTTTTTTTTTTTTTTTTTTTTTTTTTTTTTTTTTTGTGTGTGTTGGTGTGGGGGGGGGGGGGGGGATGTTGGGTCTCTCTGCTACTAAGGTGGCTGCAGGAGCTTCAGGTGCCGAGACAAGGATGCTGTGGCTTCTGCAGCCGGTCAGGAACCGGTTGACAGACCTACTGGGACAACTTCGAGAGACGCGGTCGCACAAGACCGGCCTCTGAAGGAGGCGGGAAGCAGAACTGATGTGCAAGAGAGAACCCAAAAGGAAGCACATGTGAAGGCATCGACCCGGCGTAGTGACCAGCAGCAAAATGGCCAAGTTCGAAGCCACATCAAGGGGCTTGAAAAGGCTGCAGAAAATGGAAATCATGCGCCGATGGTGATCATCCCGCGGGTCATGACAAGAAAAGACCCACCTTGAGATGAGTCATTCACCACATCTGACCCTTCAACTCAACTGACAGTCCTATAAGACTCAGCCTGAACAAATTGTTCAAAGTGCATGTTGTGGTGCCTTGAAGTGGCACGTGCCCATGGCAAGTGGGGTGGTTACGCCCCTGCGATATGCTACACAGCCATTGTGGTAGGCGTGCGGACGTGAGCAGCTGCCGGTGACTCAGCACTGATGTGCTTGCACTTGGTTGACTCGCTATACCCCCTGTGGAAGTCCAGCTTCTTGTTTGGGGAGAGGGAAGGCGGATACTCTGGGGTCCCCCACATGCCCCCCTGCTGGAAGGGAGGGGGGGGGGGTGGGTTGTGTTGGCATGCTGCGTTTGCTCATGGATGCTTGTAGGCATTGGCGGAGGTGGCATGCTGAGTGTCTCCATCTCTTTCTTTCCTTTCTCGTGGGAGCCCTGCATCCAGGGATTTGAATTGTGTGCGCACGAGCCAGCCCCACCGAGATAGGTAATTCCATCCCGGCACTACGTTTCTCTCCGAACCACTCCCGCAAGAGGGGCCTACTTGTTGCACATTAGCACTTAGCTTCTTTTGCCTGGGCACTTAAGTGGAAGGAGCACCAGGAGTTCGTCATCAGGACAGCGGAGACAAGATATTGGACAGCGGATACCAACCCTCGTAGTTCTTCCAAATGCCTTCATTGTTTCTGCGAGCTCAACTTTTGGCGACCATGCCCAATGGACATTGCCCATCAACGTACCTTCCCTAGCACAAGGGACGGGCCGGGGACTGTAAAGAAATTTCGCATTTGCGAACTGGCATAATTTGTCTGCTTTGGCTTTGATGATGTCTTGGGATGCACCTCAAGAGCCTGTATATGTTGCGATGAGCAACGTACGAATCTGGCAGCCTTGCCCACCCAAGGCTTGAGAATGCAAGGGGAATGCCATGTCAATCCATGTGAATGTCCATCAGCAGCCATGTCAATCTATGTAATGCATTACATAGATGTGATCACAGTGGTGTCGGCTCCATGACCTGGCTCCCGGCTGCAAACATTAGCTGCGTTAACCCCCAGCTTTCTGGTGAGGATGAGACGCACACCCACACTGGGCGAATGTCAAAGATAAGGACTGTATGGAAAAGATGACTGCACTTCAACGCCGGCCTATATTAAGACGTGTATGAGAGGAACTCGTACTGCCAGTGTACAGGAGCACAGTGGGGAATCTAATGACTACGTTCGCACAGGGACAGATGTATATGGACGTATATTACTTATCGTTTATCTGGACGACTGCAGCGTAAAGGGTACTAGCCTTAACAAAGATGGCTCATGAAGGTCCATGCAGCAGGAAGGCTGGTTAACCCTCGGTGCACAGCCCGCGGACCTTGCTCTCCTATGCATCAAGATCTTCATCATCCAACCCACACGACCTGGCCCTGAAGCTGAGCTATGGTCATCTGGCCTGTTGGGTTGGTAATGGGATGTAATAAAGGAGGGACCCTGTACCCCTCCCTCCCTATTGCTTAATGATTACCGGTCGTACGATACGCGTTCGATGTGTGCATGTACTGGAGTACTACACAAGTTACGAAATGGACCGGTCACCGGATGCACGAGCACGACAGTGCCAAGGAGCCGGTGCTTACTTATCAGTGCCATCGTTCTTTCAATACGCATTTGTAGGTACACCCATGCGAATGCGTATTGAAAGAACGATGGCTATAGTGTCTATGAACGAACGGGTAACCTGCCGTGATTCTGTATGTGGATACAGGCATGTGCTAAACCACAGAATGACACTCTCAACAAGCACGAACGCATGGATACCCTTAACAACTCCAAGTTCTTGTATGCAGATACTTGACATACCAAAGCGTACTGGGAGTTGAAGACGCTTATGATTTCAATTGAAAGGCTCTGCGGTATGGTGGGAGAGCGGGCAGCGCCCTAGGGATTGGTGGGTTTGTCGGTATGGAACGCTTCAAAGGCGTCAAAATGCCTAGTTAAAGTCATCATCCCCAAACAGTACTACGAACTGTTGCCGTAATACCCTTTCTGTACAGATGCGGCAGCGCCGTGTTAAACAAGTCCTTGCACAAAGTTTGATCTGGGTGTTGACGCGGTCTATGTATCACAATCTATATTTATCGGTGAGTGTGTAGTATCCTCCTCTTGCCTAATTCCTGACAGTTATATGACGGGACATGTATGCAAGTGGACAGCGACTCCTCGTGTCCTGTTGTGATGAGTGATTTGCATATCAATTCATACACCTTAATGCATTCCCTGCCTACAGCCAAATACCCTCTCTGGACCAACGCATCAAAGCACCCAAAAAAAAACAACACCCTCGAGGAGCTCCTTCCCCCACCCCCCAACACACACACACACACACACACACACACACACACACACACACACACACACACACACACACACACACACACACACACACACACACACACACACACACACACACGCACACGCACGCACGCACGCACACACACACACACACACACACACACACACACACACACACACACACACACACACACACACACACACACACACACACACACACACGCACACGCACACGCGCGCGCGTGCTTTGAGCAGAGCAATTGAGCTGAACCGAACAAAGGATTACCCACAGTGGGACCACATATGCACTGCACAATCAGCTGCTTGACATATGCCTGGGATTATGTCTGGGGCTATCTGCACTTGCGGTCAGAGGATTACTAGCCCCCTGAATCTGAGCGCATAATGACCAGCCCGCACACAAATTCTGTACCATGAAATCCGCAACTGCACAGCCTACCAAACAGATGCTGGGGGCGGGATGAAATTCTGAAAGACGGGACAAACTCTACACTAAGGCATACCAAACAAAGATTTTGTCAGGAGGATCATTCAGGCATATATATTGCATCTGCAAAGTCACAAAAATGAAGGCTGCCAACATCTGCGCCAGAATGTTGGAGGCTTTGAGATCCACATGGACAACTCCGAAGCGGTGCAGCCTCTCTAAAATGCAGGCCACCTCCTAAGCCAGGTCTAACTTTCGCCAGCGTATCATTGAAGGCTCGCCCCTGAGGCCAGATAAAATATAAATAAGTTCAACGCAGAAACCACGGCCATTTGCAATAACATTAAAGCTGTACCTCAAAACATAACAGAACGAAAGTAACAAGAAGCGGTAAGGAGTAGAAGTTGTTGTAGAAGTGCGGAAATCGTAGGGACTGCCCCCCAGTTTGAGTAGATCTAGAAGGCCCTCAACCCTCAAAACAGATATGGAAGCTTGCGCCTTAAAAGCACCGGGTGGTTCCGACGACGCTTCCTGTGAAATGACATGTGCAATCTTGGAATTACAACATCGTGCAGCCGGGATATATCTATATAGCTGCACTTCAAGAAGAAGTGAAATACTTCTCAAGTGCAGCCAGCTATATAGGGTACGTATGTAGAGCCCACACGTGTTTTACAAAACTGGAGCTCAGTGATTTAAGGTTTGCCGTTCTTAGTGCACATCCTCTGTAGATATCTGATCTTACCCTCTATTCCGCCCTCACAGTGTGGACACCGCTGGTGCTTCACAGGCAGACCATCTTCACGCACTTCTGATCCTGCTTTGTGCAGCCATAGGACTGTTACCTTTAAAAAGACTGTGGAAGGTCTGTCCCTTTCTTGCCAGACAAGCTCTGACACTATTGTGGATAAGTCATGGTAGGTGTGACTGCGTGTGGATCCTTGCATGGTTTTTGCAAATGTGCGTTTAGGATAGGCTTCGAAGTGAATTCACTCTTGGTTATAAATGTGTGTAGATGTTTTCGGCTCCACCACCTGTTGTCTCGGGGCCCTAGCTAGATTCCGCGTACCCGCATGCCTGATTTCTGGTTTGCGGGTCGGATAGGCTTCACTCTAGATTTAAATGTATCTGATTTTGGGTTTGGTTGCATTGGTGTTGTTTCTGCCATGCCAACTCCTGATCATCCAGTCAAGGCCTTCCCATTGGTATGAGTTGAGAAACTGGAACTGTTGGCTATCATCTAAATCAGCTATCATGAAAAGTGTGTGAATTGCCGTACTTCTTTGGTCACAAGTGGTGTTCATTAGCCAATTTTTGGTTCCGAGGTCAGTTGAGTCCTGGGTGTGGAGCAGGGGTACTCGTCCCTATACAAGTTGTATAAGTTGTATAATACAACGCCTGAGTTGTTCCTGGCAGGGGCCCTAGCAACCCCTCAAAGTGACGTCTTTGCATTTGGAGTGCTTCGGGGGTTCCTCATTGAGCAGGACCGCACATTTACTGTTGTGACATGGAGGAGCACGAGGAGCAATACTTGGTATGCCCTTCTTCGAGTCTACTCTACAACAGATCTGTTCTAGAGTCCTGTGAAAGTGTGATTCGTCATCACAACATGTCTATTTTGGTCCTCAGGAAGCCACTTGTACACAATGCCTACACTACGTTGAGGGAGTCCTAATTGCTGGCTCTACTGCCTGCTTTCTTTAAAATACATAGTGTTGGCACAGGCGGGGAATATCTTCTAAGGGGAACATGTTGGGGATGACTGGCCAGTCATCCCCAACATGCCACGGCCTATGAAGTGGCGGACCCTTGTACTCAGCTGCATGGCCTTTGCCCCCAGTGACCGGCCGTGCTTAGGTGAAATCATTAAGAAGCTAGAAGAACTACAAAAGGCAGCACAGCCCAGCCACCTAGAACCTGAAGCGCTGGTCCTCAGGCACAAAGCATGAGTTGGTTCACTATCGATGTCGTTGATCATGCTCGATTGCGGGGCAATTTGTGGGACCTAGATGTTTGCGGTAGCCATTTCCTTGGCAGATGTGGGTAGTGGAGAGCCAGCTGGACTAAGCCGGTGCCGGCAGTGCAATCAGTCTACCGATTTTTACGTTTTCTCACCTCTAGCATGGTGGGGCTGTCCCATATACTTCCAGACAGATATGTGCATGTCTGCATGTATGCAGACATGCTATGTGGTCTTGCAAGCGGGTCACTTCGCCAGTGGTTTTCTTGGCTCTTCAGAAGTAGGCATCTATGCCTGCTGTAACGGTCTCCTTGTATACTTCGTAGTCGTGAACATATATCGGGGCTTGGCTACGTGTCAACCGTTCTAACCCGGATTCGTGTCAATCTTTCGGTGTCTACCATCCAAAGGTCGTCCTGGGTATTCCATCGGGCGTGATCCCAGACCTTCTGGAGTCCAAGGCCTTGTGGGTGGAATCACCATTTGTACAAGTAATTCGGTTTTCCCTTGTAACAAGCTTCGACCGTCTCATATCTGCTTCTTGCCTTACAGCTGACATGTAGAAGTTTTTGTTGCGTGTCATCGCCTGGCTTGGCTTTCATGGCAATCGTTGGGCAAGGCAAACGGATGGCTCGGTTATTTTCCCCTTTCATCTAATGGTGTACCAGCTCACCTTAAGGTCAGGTAGTTATAGTCATTGCAAATTTAACCTTAACAGCAATTTCTACGCAAGCATACCCCACACTATCGTAATTAACCTGTGAAGAGTCCCCTTCTTCAGTCCCCTGACCCACGCAAAAGCCAAAGAACGCAGGGACCAGCATAATTTGAAAGAACCAAAAAAATTCAATGTCTAGTTTGAGATCCACCCCAACAGCTACGCTCCTTGAACACCTACGGATTCTCTTGGCCATTGCCGAAGAATGTACTCATGCAATGCAGCAAATAAAGAACTGCACCCTCCATGCCAGATGAGGCCTGAACGCCCTTAAAACTCCTTATCATGAAAGTAGGTATGGGAAAAATGGACAAAAAAAAGGGGGGCGCCTCAAGGCGGGAGTACAGTCCACCTGGGGCCACTGCTTTGTCAGAGCAGGCAGACAGGCCATTGCCTGTTTTATGCCTGCTCGTCATACAGCAGTACCCCGCAGCCTTCAACCTCCAACCCACTTAATTGAACGCCCCCTCCCCTGAACTACCACCCCACTACCTCCACGACACCAATCCTCTTCATACCCCACCCCCAAATTTCTGCCTCTCGCCCTCGCCCCTCCTCTTCCTCTGTGGGTTGCTCCGTGCTTGACTGCCTGCCAGCCTGCCCCGCCCAGCTCTGGGCCAGCGTAAAGCCGTGCAGAGAAGCCTTGGGGGATGAAGCAAGCAGCGGCCAAACGCACCCCAAGAACCCACAAATGGCCCATAACAAATCCCCAGAGAGAGCGCCCACAAAGATCCTGGAACAGGTCGAGCCCCTCTGCAATGCATGATAGCACACCCCTCATCCCCAACTGAGCCGCACGATAACCGCCCCACCCGGCTCAACAGCGGATATGGGTAGCACAGTAGCACTTTCCCATTCACTTTTTTTGAGGGCGCGATCCAAGCGGGCAATGCCAAGTGGGCAATCAAGCAGAAGGACCCACAGATTTCGTTCGCCCAGCTGTGTGCTTGTACATTACTAAGTGCATCCCTGAGGTGGGCCCTGGTCAGGCTCAAGAGCTCCTCGAGCTCAAGGGATCCCCTTAGCAACACTCCTGCCTGTACATTAGTACAGGCACTCGTGGTGTGCGCCTTATCTCTGGCCCATGAGCTCAGCAAGGTCAGGGGTGCCCATTACGGCCACTCCTCCCCCTACGTTAGTATCAGCGTTTGTGGGATGCGGCCTGATCAGGCTCACGAGCTCATTAAGCTCAGGGGCTCCCCGTAAAGCCACTCCTGCCTGCGCCTGTGTGCTCAGCCCA
>KV908368.1:60000-69451 GCA_002005505.1 Botryococcus braunii
ATATTATTTCCTGCCAGTCTGCTGCACCCCCTTTCGGTCGCTGCAACTTGGGAAGTCGGTGTTCTTTTTGTCGGTGGCCAAAAGCAGGCCTGAAAGTGCCAAAATGGTGCCCGATCATGACAGGTGACATTTTTGTTATGTTTGGGAACCGATTGCCACGGGTAGGAGCTGCGTAGGAAGGGCCAAGACTATGGTCCAGCAGAACGGATTCAGGCCCGGGAGCATCGTCGGCCCTTTTCGGATCGTCAGGGAACTCAACCGTACGTCACTATGGGCTTTGATTTCATTTTTAGTCGTTTTTGTTGCAAAGAGGAGTCATTGTGCGTCGTTTGCGGTCGTAAGCTGAGCAAGTTGTGCCGTACGGTCTGAGACAGAATCCTCTGGCCTTGCATAAGGCAGGGGAGGGTTATGTCTGTACTGCTGAATTGCATGATTGCTCATACGTTCGCTTGTCGGCTTCAGGTGGAGCAACCTGTGTAGTTTATGAGGCCGTCCGGCAGTCTGGGCTTTCCGAGGAGCCCGGCGCTTTCGCTCTCAAGGCAAGTAATGCCTTGAATCTTGAATAATACTTTATAAATATTGGTTTATCCCTTTCTTTTGACATTTATTATGCCTAATTCGTTTGTTGGCACCCTTGAGGAGTTGGCACCTTGGACTTGTGGTGCTTGAAGTGCTTGTATGTCATGCTTTATCTTTGGGATTCTCTTAACGAACTAAACTTTCTTTATGTAGGTGCTGCATGTCGGGACTGGCTGGGGCTCTGACAGCTCCCCAAGTGTTGTGCAAAGGGAGGTGAGTAGGGCTTTGCTGAGGTGGCCCGTCCAATTTTTCTTCCTTTTTAAAGCGCTGTTGTGTTGAAACATGTGCTGAATAGCTTTATCGAACCTCTGGAATGGAATTAATTGCCTTTTGCAAACCAGTGGGTTCCAGCTGAGTAATGTGTAACATGAGTAATGCATGTGTTAATATTGCTTTGTGTTACTGGGTTCAGATTGCTTCAGCAACTAATCTTCATCATGGGAATATAGCAAGGCTGCTGCAGGCATTCAAGCACGATGGGCAACTGGTCATGGTGGTGAGCTCACATTTGTAAAGTGGCGGTAAAACATTGCTGGTACCTTTAACCATGATGTTACAGACTGATGGAATGTTTGCGGATTTGGTAGTAGCCCAATGATTGTGTTGATGATGACCTCATCAGATATGCTTTGGGATGTTTGTGGTGTTGGGTAATCACTTGCATGCATACACTAAAATGCCCTCGACTAATTTGTCTTTTCAGTCTAAAGACTCTCCGTAAGCCTGACTATTGATACGAGCTTTTCAAAGTCATTGATGGTGTGTGCTGAAATGCAGTGGGAGCTGATTCGTGGACCAGATCTTCTGGAATTTATTAATCACTGCCCAGGAAAAAGGGTGCCAGAGCCGTTAGCTGCTAGATATTTCGCACAGCTGCTTAGTGCAGTTAGTCACATACATGCGTGTGGCTTATGTCATCGGGATTTGAAGCCAGAGAATTGCATGCTGGATGTGAACTCGCGAGTGTTGAAGGTAAGTGCGTGGAAGGCAGTGAAAGCCGGTTGAACAAGCCATTGTCATGTAATGGAAATGCACACACCCCAGACTTTTAATCAGCTGAAAGGTGGCTGTCATTGGTCTTTGCAGGTCATTGACTTTGGTCTATCCCATTACCTGAGTTCGGCACGGACGGTGGGAGTGGGGACGCCAGATTATATGGCTCCGGAGATGATTCGTGGGGCACAGCTAGCTACCAGAGAGTCTGGAAGCTCATATGATGCGGCAGCAATTGATGTCTGGGGATTGGGGATCATATTGTACTTAATGGTACTTGGTAGCTATCCTTTTCAGGTGAGTGTTTTCTAAGTTCTGAGTGTTTTCATGAGTACGGCTGTAGGATGAGTAATGTGTATGCAATTTGGGCGGTCTACCCTACCGCATAAAAAAAGGGCATGGCTCCAAGGGTGATTATTAGAACCCCCTCTGGCACACTCCCCCCCCCCCCTCTCTCTCCTCTCTCTCTCTCTCTCTCTCTCTCTCTCTCTCTCTCTCTCTCTCTCCTCTCTCTTCTCTCTCTCTCTCTCTCTCTCTCTCTCTCCCCCCCCCTCCTCCCTCCCTCTCCCCCCCTCTCTCGCTTGATCGATCGATCGAACGATTGATAGATTGATGTGCAAATGAGACACCAGAGTACTGCATGCAAGGGAGACGTGTAGGAATTGAGGCCGAATCAAACCATCTGATTTGTAACATCTGTTGAGACTCTCACGCAATACTTTCTCAGTTTGGCCCTAAGAGCTTCCATTCCAAGATGGGCCATGTGCTCCGCAAAGACTAGCTAAGCAACTCTCCAGGAGAAACTACACGGTCTTTTCCATTGATGATCGATGATGGGGAATGCCCAGGCGTTTATAGCTCTCACTCTTACTTCCTCTCCTCTCCCCGTCCCCGCCCCCCTTCCAACCTATCTATGTTTCTGCTCCTCCAAATTTTCGCGTCCTTTTAGCGTGCTCGCACGAGAGAGGGTGTGGGGAGAGGAGGGAGGGAGAGAGAGAGAGAGAGAGAGAGAGAGAGAGAGAGAGAGAGAGAGAGAGTGTGTGTGTGTGTGTGTGTGTGTGTGTGTGTGTGTGTGAGATATATATATATATATATATATATATATATATATATATAGAGAGAGAGAGAGAGAGAGAGAGAGAGAGAGAGAGAGAGAGAGAGAGAGAGAGAGAGAGAGAGAGAGAGAGAGAGCACTCTTGCATGTATGTCCGTCCGATTCACCTTATGCTTTTGATCCCTTTTCCGTTCCCTATAAATTTCTCCCCTTGGCTCATTTCGGTCCTGGCGCCCCAGCCTTTTTGCTCTGGACCATGTCTTGTGCCAATATTGTCTAGGTAATTTTGTGCCTTGGAAAGCCAGGTTCCTTTTGAAGCACCTGGTCCTGTGTGTTTGTTTCCCAAATGTTCGGGAATAACTGCGGAATTGGTCCGTTGTCGAGTCTGATTTGTTTTTGGGAGTTCACTTAATAGGATCCAGAGCATCCTCGAAGTGTTGTCCACACAGTGCGCAATATTGTCGAAGGACGGATGCGAGTGGAAGGTTTTGGGAGCTTGTCCACAGACTGCGCACACTTGATCAGATGGCTGCTGGCCAATGATGCCGCTGAGCGCCCTTCCTTGCATGATATTTCGCAGCATCCTTGGCTAACTGAGATGGCAAAGCAACAGGTAGGGCAAATACTATGTATGTTTGTAAGCAAGTTCATTTGCTGCTGGTGATTTGCCAGCGAGGGCTGGTTGATTATGTATGCCATCGTCATTTGAAGGTGCTCATCACAGTGGTGTTGGGTTGGCAAGTCAGTGATCCGCTGGGTATACTAAAAGCGATATCATGGTCGCGTGTTTTTCCCTTTGGCTGTGTATTTCAGGTATCTTATAAGTTGATGAGTCCAGTGGTGGTGGATTTTTGAGTTTAGACTTACTGGATATAACAGGAAACAGCCCTGGAGATGGAAGGCGAGTTGCTGAGGGCACCTTCCGCTTCAGAAGACTTGCTGGGGGCGGGTCTAACTGTCTGGTACGAGCTTTCTGGAGAAATGTGTGACGGCGTTGATTTTGCCTGCTTGTTGTCTGGATCGATGTGTGAAAGACCCTCTGTGGTGGGTTGCTGTAATGAATGGATGTCGTTGAACTGCAGGTTGACTGATCTTGCCAAGGCTGACACGCTTCCCCGGTTGGAGCCTTGTCAGCAGTGGAGGTGGGATTGCACTGCACAGGGTGCTTTGTGGAATTCGGTTCACCATGAGCGTGTGAGGAGTGATGATTCCACGCAGTCTGCTTGGACAGATGAAGAGGTTGGTGCACCCTCTCATGTTTTTTCATATTCAATCCTGTCTTGCCACTCCTTTCTTTGTAGAGGATGGGGTGGAAGGTTTTGCTGTTTTTACATTCAACAAAAGTCGTATATCTGAGGGTCAACAGGATTTACATATATGCAAATGTGATAGCCTCTATGTGCCATCCTGTTTATATCCGACCTGTTATTTGTACATCTGGACTTAGTGCTGTCCCAATGCTTTCTCAATCTATTGCTAATCAACCATAACGAAAGCACCTATATGGCCTCCTTACTACACATGAAATGTTCTCTTCTGTCATCTTGTCTTGGCTGCTCTCCTCTTTATGGGTTCACAGGTGTATTGAGGTTTTGGGATCTTGCCCATTTTTTGAAACATCTTCCCCCCTTTTTTATAAACTCTCACGACAGATATGGAGCCGCCTCCTCTGCGCTTTCAAGTGTGGGTATCGGATGTGAGGTTGACACGATTTTCTGTTGGTGGAGTTCGTGTTTAAGCTAAATGCAGTACATTTCTATATGTGGGCTCCTGATGTGTATGAAGGAGCTCCTCTGGCTGTAAGCGGGTTCTTCTCCACCCTTCCAAAGGCAGCCCTCCCTGCTGGGTTATCCGTCTCCTTTATCAAAGGTTCTTTGGTACATGAAGCGCACCAAAGCGTTTATATCAGTCCTGGGCCCAGCCTGCCATTTGCATATGCACGCTGGGCATCCAGTGCACCGAGTATTACATGTTTGTGGTGCAGCTTCTGCTCGCTGATGGATACATGTCTTCCGACACTGAGGATGGCATGGGGTTGACGCCATCCGCTTTTTCCGATGCGAGCACTATGCATGAGGGTGAATCTGGAGGGGATGTAATGAAGTCCCATGACACCTCATCTTCGGAGGATACACATGAGGATGGTGTGCTGATGCCACTGTCTACACCACCAAGGCCTCCAAGGAGAATATGTGGGCGGGACCTGAGCATAGCTGAATTAAAAACAGCGCTTGGGTCAGCTTGTGGCCGATCTTTGGGTAGTCAAGAGTACAGCCACTCAAGACCAACCGCCAGCAAACCTCCTGTAGGCCCACCTTATCCGTTCCCTCATCTTGTGACACATACAACAGTGCAAATGTGTTCAAAAGGGAGTGGAAATATTTTAGGGTGGTATATATACACAGCAGAGGATTGCCAGTTGAACAATATTCTTTTAGATAATGGCTGGTAAGGAAAAGGGGAAGAAAGCAGCTGTGCTCAAGTAAAAGGGCCTTCTGCATAAGTGTTATGAGGCTATTCGTACTTGTGCATTTTCACCAGCTCAAAGAATGTTCCTGTGAAGTGAGTAAGACCTCGTCTGACACAGCATTCTAGACTATGTCATGCTGACTTCAGGCTGGGTTATTATTCCGACAATACAAGCTTTTGAGGAGCAATGTACCAGGTGCTTGCATGGGAAAAAGCTATTCTTTCTCTGTATAGGTTCAACAAGACTTTGGGTGGCTATGGAAGTTATGCATAGGGGTTTGGGTTTGGAATTCACGCATGACTTGTTATGATGCCAAGATGTGCCTGACAGGCGTCTGGGGTATATTAGCTTCTTCCATGCCGCAGAGATGTTGCTGCTTTCAGATTTCTTCAATGTTGTTCTGGATTAATGCTTTTCATGTTCTTCCTGCCTTCTTAATGTCAGCAACTAGCAATTTAGAAAGTACTAGAGAAAGATTGTTTGCCCTTGGGTGCTGGTTATCAGAGATTGTGTTCGCTGATTGCAACTGCGTTTGTAGTTCTGTGGAATGTGAAGGTTGTTCAATGCACAGGTCTGGTCCCCACCGCCTCGCCCACAAATACGTCCCACTGCCAAACTGCGCGATCGCCTGTCAAAATTATGTCAGTTCCGGCAACAAAAGCAAGAAACTGTTGCTAAATCTTTGACCTTCCAAGCACATTCTGCATTTACATGCGAAGGCATGGATGAAGATGCCGATCTTTCAGCTTGGGGTTTTGCATGAGGCCACGCTGCAGGTGCTGCTGTTTTTGTCAGTGATGAGTGCATGTTGATTGACAGAAGATGTGAGAGACCGAGCATGTGGAGAAACAACTACACATTGTAGTGGTATTTTTGCTGGTATTGATGCTGCTACTGTCCTGCACTCAGTGGTGCACACGTACACGGAGCAAGGCAAAGCCCCTTTGTTCCTTGTTGCATAGTATGTTATGTCGGCAGTTTTCATGCTGAATAGTAGTTTAGTGGGTCCAATGTACTGCTGTTGTGCAGGAGTGTGAGAGTTTGCTGGTGGCAGCATATCACATGTAGCTAAGCATGTGGTGTCATATCCCGGCAGGTTTGCATGTTTGGCACAGTTGCAGTCCAAAGATAGTAACGGTCATGATAAGATCAATAAGTCCTGCGCGCATGTGGGTTCAATCCCATCGGGAGATCTGCACCCTTACTGACATCGCGTGATCCAAGTTGAGGACATTTCTGCATAGAGTTTGAAGGGTTGTTGGGTGTCGACAGAGCTGTGACCATTACTACGCATTAATAATTTGGGGGTAAATTACAAAGATAGGGCAGCTATGGCAATAATCATTAGTATAAATTGCACTGATCAGCGCTTGGCTCTGTAGTCAAGAGTTTTGCAGCCGTGAGAACCAAATGGTATCCAGCATATCGTGGAAGTACAGGTCCACGATTCATTAGTTAATAACTGGCGCCCAAACATTGTAACATTGCAGAGTCTGTCTCGCCCGGTTTGCTGTTATATTCATGCCACGTGTATATTGTTGCAAACTAGCCTTCATTGCTGCAAATCATTGATAGAACTTGCCTGTGCGGATTCTAGATATGTGACCAGTTGGTCTAAGCCTGAAGCACATGATCACTGTCTAAAAAGACAAAAGCACGTAAGCTGAGGCACCGAAGGCATGGAATTCCCTGCCCTGAAGTAGGATCTTCTTATCCCCATCGTCCATCACGGATACCAGTGGCTTTTGTGGTTTAGGGACTTAGATGTCTGGGGTGACAAGGTAAGTTTCAGCACTTCAGAAGAAGATATTGCGATAAGTGGCCAATGGCCCTTCAGGGTGCTTTATCCGCACTATACACTGTGTGTGGTGCGGATAAAGTTTGCTGAAGCAAATGGCGCAGTAAGGTGCGAGAATCTCCAAGCTTGGGAAAAGAACTGTTTCCAATGGGTACATGTGCTTGGGACCCTCATTCTCATTAACCTTGAGACGTCATTCAAAGAGCTAATATTATCCCTCATATGTCGTCTGTTTAAGGCATGTGACGTCGAGTTTTGAGACTTTCCAGGAAATTTCTTTTGAGGGCAATTCCTAGTTCGTAAACTTGTGCTTGCTAGCTAGTGCGTCTAGGACAGCGGCAAACAGGAACGGAGTACTGCTATTCATGCCAGGAGCCCTCACAAATGCAATTCATCCCTAGGGAACATCACATTTCCTCTTGACATAAGGATGCTCAGAATACATCAGTTTGAACTGCCAGAGCTTATGGCCTAATAAGACAAATGGTCCAGTGATAATCGCAGTCTTCAAATTAGATTTCAAATTTGGAAAGCACGCCCACTGTGGGGAAAGAAGGACAAACCTCAGACCCATTATTCGCCAATTGATGAGTGCGGTCCTCAGCATCTCATTAACTGCAATCGGACATCCCCTATACGTCTGGGTCATTGCAATTCGCCATTCCATGTAGGTGTATCAGTAACATCAACATTGATCAATACATGATCTCCCTGCAAGGCACGCCGGCAGATGGGCAGTGTCAGACCAAAGACAACCCCAAGGCATGCTACCATACCAAACCAGATAGTAATATTCACATGCTCACGGCCTGCAAGAGGCAACCCAGCCCTGCTGTTCACATCCCCTGCACTAGCCTTTCCACAGCTGTAGTGCCTGCAGCCTGTGCTTGCGCCACATCCTTTTGGAGCAATGACATGATGCCTTGCCAAGTCGCCGGCCCGCCCTTTACATCCCCCAGCGCGATCTCCTGCACTCCCAGGCAAGTTGTCCTTGTGAAAACACAAAAGATACCCCCCCCCCCCCCCCGGGTTTGTCAGCCCCTTCCTCAAAAGCCTGAAAAGTCGGCAATTCCAAGTAAGACGAGCTTATCCTTAAACCCTTCCACACCCACTCACGGGCACAAAGCGTATGCACTGATGTATATGAGGATTGTGCTAAAGCCCATTAGGGGAAGACGTGGATGCACACATGCATGCATACGCGTACGTACATCATATCAGATGCTATTGCTATCACAGAAGTTAACCACGATATCATTTTGAAACAATGCCCGCCACGTGACAAGACTCAGCTTGGTCTATGCTGTTCAAAATTGTTTTTCAGATACCTGCAAAGATCGGTCCACGACCTGAGCAGTAGCCATCGGTGGAGACTTTCCTTTGCAGTTTTCGACAATCTCCAAATGCTCTGATGTAGATTCCAACAAAGCTCTGCGGATATCTAGAAGAGCGGCATGCATTTGCTCCTGCCCCAGTTGCTGCTCCAGTAAATCAACTATGCCTTAACGTTACCCAACATGAAAGATGTTAAACGCATCCAACATCCATCTCGTTCTAGATGTTTCACGAGCCGGACATATATACCCACGCAGTACAAAAATGTCCGTCGTCGAAAGTCCTTGGGAATGCATGTTGAGGACGAGTTGGGGGCCCGAACAATACCCCAAGAAGCAGGCTTCTTCATGAAAGTGAAGGACCGTGCAAGAAACAAAATCAACAACTGGCTGAGCCCAAGCATGTTGCTAGGGCTCCCAATCTCTACTGTAGCATCTTTCTTCAGCCGCTCACACGAAGCACCTCTAAACTATGATAGAGGCATTGCGTTCAAGCTCGCGGTCACTGTAAAAGAAGTCATCAGGACAGCCTTGTTGTAGCGCCGCCAGTTCTGAAACCCAGAATGGCCCCGGCAAGCAGCAGTAATACCAGGTACCATATACATCGATGCGGGTATGATTAGCGTTTACACACACACACACACACACAAAACACACACACACACACACACACACACACACACACACACACACACACACACACACACACACGGACACAACAACACAGACACAGACACAGACACAGACACAGACACAGACACAGACACACACACACACACACACACACACACACACACACACACACACACACACACACACACCACACACACACACACACACACAGAGGCAGGAAGGAGGGTGACCTCCATTGAAGAAAGCAGGCAGGCAGGCAGGCACGCATAAACACACAACACACACACACAACACACACAACACAACACACACACAACACACACACACACACACACACACACACACAAGAGGCAGGAAGGAGGTGACCTCCATTGAAGAAAGCAGGCAGGCAGGCAGCAAAAAAAAACAAAAAAAAAAAAAAAAAAAAAAAAAAAAAAAAAAAAAAAAAAAAAAAAAAAAAAAAAAAAAAAAAAAAAAAAACACACACACAGCACACACACACACACACACACACACACACACACCACACACAACACAACACACCACACACACGCACCACACCAACACACACCACAAACACCACACCCACC
>KV908368.1:76775-81775 GCA_002005505.1 Botryococcus braunii
CTGCCTGTTCAGGTGGCGCGTAACCATACAAAGGCAGGGTCCCTACCCGTAGCCGATCAGCAAGAATAGACAATGTGATCATCTTGTACTTCGGGACCTCCGCCAATAACTTGTCATAAGTTGCCTGCATTGCCCCAGATTCTTCAGGAAAAACTTTGCACAGTCAATATTTGCAGGGTAATCCACAACCAAATTGCAGAGAGCCCAATTTGTCCTTTGTGTACACCTCAACGCCATCGGACAGTTTTTCGAGTAGCCAGCATGACGTCAAATTTGCAACTTTTGCTTACCTTGTCGAAGAGAACCATGTTGTTCACCTTCTCCTTCATCTTGCCCTTTGACCACTTCTGCAGAGCCAACCAAAAGCATTCAGATACTTCAAAACAGAAAATCTCATTCATAGTTAAAGAAAACTCTTTAAGGCACGTTCGAAACCAAGAGCCAAAGACTTCGATCACTGCGTGAGAAAGTATGCATCCAGAGGTCCAGCACGAACAGTTATTCTCAGTCACCTTTTTCTTTCCTTTGCTACTGTTTGCAGCGGCCAAGGCCTTGGCCTCCTTACTCTGCTGGGGCTTGGGAGCCTGCACATTACCCGAACAATCAAGGTCATCGTTTGCATCGGGACAACCTCACACCCCCAACAATGAAAGCTTACCATCTTAAACGATGATGGCACCGTTTACAATACGCCACAGATGAGAACGGCTAAGTCTCAGGCACCCTTACGAGGCGGCGGAGGGAATCACTCCAAAACGCGTCAAAAGCATGGCGGCTCGAGTTACTGCAGTCTTTCACAACTCTAAAGTTGCCACACTAATTTTTTCCTCCGGAGCCGAAGGTACAGTCATGGCCGTTTACTTAAGTTTGATTTGCTGGAAGTTTTGCTTTCGCCGATAGCCTAACATTGTGAAGAGTTGCAGGCGAAGAAGGAGGACGTGATCAGGATGGCTCCAGCAACTTCAAAGAAGTCGGTACGTACGTAGTTTACCTTACGTTGCTTACTTGAGTATGAAATTTCATAGAGTATTGTGATCCTGTGTGTTCTGCAATGGTTTCTTCATCTCGGACGATCTTCAAAGGCAACCAAGAGCTTGTAACAGCACCTGAGGCATTGTTAGTGCCCACGCAGAAAAAGTCTCAGGAGAGTATCAACTCTCGGCTGGCTCTTGTCATGAAGAGTGGCAAGTACACCCTGGGAGTGAAAACTACACTTAAATGCCTGCGTTCAGGAAAGGGTATGGATAGCTTTTCCTTTCTACCCTCATTGCCTCTACACTGTCAATTGCAGCTGGCATGTAGTGTTGGTGCTCAAGAATCAAGTTTGCCACTCTTTTCGCTACAAATTTGTCGTGCATGTCATGTCTTTGGACTTCAGATGCCTTATTCCTTTCATATCTTCATATATTCAAATTGCGTTGCAGGGCATTGTATGTGCTCTTCTGTGATGAATATGAAGAGAGGAAGCAATCACCATAGTTAGTTTGAGTGTGTTTGGGAGGGCTGGGCTCGAGCAGGGAGGTTCTGTCACTGAGGGGAACCTGCCATGTAGTTATCACAAATAGATGTACAGCATATGCCATAGGTGGAAGTACAACACTGGTCTTTAGCTTTGTAATAAAGCAGACTTTCATTGAACAGTAGCCAGTCTTTGCCCGCTACCTTGGCCCTATCCCCCCATAAAAGAGTTGGGCATAAAAATTCCCTTATGTTTGCTCGGTATGTGAATGTGGCTGACTCATGACATGCATATTTTGTTGGGGAAGATGGGCTTTTGGGACGCCTATGGGATGTGGTTAGTACCGTAAATTTTCCTGGTGTTGGTTTTGCAGCTAAGCTGGTCCTCATCAGCAACAACACACCGCCGATCAGGAAGTCTGAGATAGAGTATTACGCCATGCTGTCCAAGACTGGCGTCCACCATTACACTGGAAGTATGCTCCCCTTTTTCGAAAATCCCCTTGAATGGTCAGAGAACGCAACTTCATGAAAGCAGTTCTTCAGTATGTCAGGATTTGGGTCTGATATTGTGGATAGATTGCTGCTAGGGATTGCAAAGTGGTGAAAAAGTATCTCTGCGTCAATTTGGCTTAATATACTGGTTTTCTACCTCCATACTATGTTGGTCTAGTGCTGGTTGAATGTGGCTTGTATCATGTGACATGCTTTGAAAGCCTTTCAGCATTCTTGTTGCATGTTTGTGTCCAATGTAAAGTTCAGTATTTGTTGTTTGGATGCACTTAATATGGTCAGTGTTTGAGGTAAAAAGGTGTCCCGTTCGCCTGGATATGCAGGTGCTTGCACCCTCCCCACTTCCTCGCAGTGTTTGAAGTGTGCATGGGTTTGTGGGAGTTACAGAGAGGGTTGCGTGGTGTCACCCACATCTCTGTTTCCTGCACATTTCTTTGTGTGTTGTTTAGGGGACGAGGAGGGGGTGTCCTATGTTTGGCAACGATGTCTAGATGCACAGAAGCTGCACACTTCCTAAAAGATGGCTGATTAGATTAGTAGTAGCCACTAACACGGGGTTGCTGGCTGGATACAGACAATGTTGAACTTGGCACAGCTTGTGGGAAGTTGCATCGGGTCAGTGTCTTGGCTATCACGGATCCAGGTATGCATCCCATGCAAGCAAAAGTCACAAGTGGTTACAGCGGACTGCTTGCGTTTTCTCTGCCACCCATTATCACATGCTCAGTGCTCTTGGTTTTTATCCTTTCTCCACTTTTATTGCAGTTGGCCGGCGTCTGTACATGTTTCAGTCATCCGTCATGCAAGAATACTTGGTTATCTTATTTGAATATTGTTTCTGTTCTTGCATTGCATATTAGAAGCATTGTGTTGGGGCCCCCCTCTACTACAGGTAAGATATGTTTTTGGAGGAACCCTGTTCCATTAAGAGGGTTTAATTCACAGCTCATGTTCGTACAAGTCTTCAGGTTTGCAGCACCTTGACATTGCTGAGTTGAGATGTGCTGTTGCTGATGAAAATGGTGTGGCATTTATGGCTAGGATGTCTAAGTGCCTCGCTGTGGGGGTGTCAGGTGATTCTGATATTATCAAGGCTGCTCCTGAGGGACTGTAAGAGGTGGTTTGTGATCATGTAACTTGATATTGCAGAATGGCTCAATTGGATTTCCGTATCCTCCCGCACTTTCTTTTCCATACCATACCCCTTTCCAGGCCTTTTCAGGCACTGTGGTTTATAGGAGTCAACACCAAAAAAGTCGCACCATCTTTGAGGTTGGATTTAAAGCATGCTGGATGCCTCTCCCATTCCTGGCGAAGAGCCTCCCAAAGATAAGGGCTGGACAGTTCTGTCAGATGTTACGGATTTGTGTAAGACGCGGTCTCCCTCTCCCTCCCCCTTTCTCCCCCCCCCCGTCGCCCCCCCCCCCTCTCCCCCCTCTCTCTCTCTCTCTCTCTCTCTCTCTCTCTCTCTCTCTCTCTCTCTCTCTCTCTCTCTCTCTCTCTCTCTCTCTCTCTCTCTCTCTCTCTCTCTCTCTCTCTCTCTCTCCCCTCCCTCCCTCCCTCCCTCCCTCTCCCTCCCCCCCCCCCCCGCACACACACACACACTCACACACATGCATGCATGTGCACATGTGGGCGTCAAGTCAGTAAAGATTGGTGAAAAGTGGTGAAGATGGGAGATGGCATACAGCATTGAGAGGCTCAAGCCCCAAACCTTTGAACCGCCCACAATGAGATCCAAGTCAGCTACACAGAAGGGAATGAGATATGTTAAGCAAAAGTGCAGATGCCATCATGGGGGAAGCTACATCCTTCCTTCCAAAAGGGAATTCACAAGATATCCACTAGCCAACTTGGTCCCATATTTCTGCCGCCGCCTCTTAAGTGTAAATCATTTGTTAAGCAATGCGAACGCATACCAGCTCATATTTTGAAACCCCAAGGGCTTGAATGCGTGCAAGGGAAGGCTGAGGTAGATGTGTGCAATAGCACATATATGCCTTAACATTCCTTCCATTTACAAACTAATCTCAGTTAGGAAAAGGGTAAATTGTGAATGACCCGGCACACGCGGAGAAGAGATTATGTAATCTCACTTGCTCACTCACAACAGACTTCCACCTTCAACTACTCAATCCTTAAAAGGCTCTTTTTGTTGAAGAGCCATTGGGCATTCTGTCTTCTGCTGGATAACCTGTTCTGAAACGATACCAATTGTGAGAGGCATCAGCTTGAAACCCATTGCCCTGCTACTCCATGGCTCTGCACAAGCAGCAACACATGTCCAATTCCTTGCCAAATTTCGACTCTCAAACCTGTGATGCCAACAAGTAGGCCTCAGCAAAATGCAAAGAAATTCATGCAAATACCTTGGCAGTTGAACACAACAGATGGCAGGGACAGCGCCAAACGTAATTCTGTTGAGTAACAATGAGAGCCCAGCCAGAAAAAGTTGTCCCTTGTAGATACGGGGCCAAAACCCCTGGCACCCCACATCCTGGATGAGCACACGTTTGCCAGTTGTTGCCCTGCATAGCTGCGAAAATTAATGGCCCATTCTCCATTAGAAAGCCATCCTGACCTTATGAGGACATGTTACATTGATAATGGCTATGCTGTTCTTGCATGCTTGACCTTCATACTTGCGCTCATGCATAACACCCAGTTGACAGGCCGGGTTCACTTGGTATGATCACAGCAACTGGAGTGACATGAAGTCCTGCTCATCTGCTTTATAAAAGTAGCCCAAGGACACATTACGAAACTCTATATAATCCCCTTTGGAGCGCAGTAACCCCTGCTCCTCCCAGGATGCAGTGCTCCTTTCACTGCTGCCAGCGGCCTAATTCTCCGTGCCGAACTATTAGAGGGTTAGAATCCATAATGTGTTATCTTTCAAAAGGCTGGCTGCATCCATGCCCACTAAGACCTCTTCCATGTGCTGAGAGACGGACTCCTGACGTTCTGCAAGATTACAAACAGATGTTTAGCGACCTCCGTTTTGCAGTTTGTTCTGTCTGCCATCATTG
>KV908368.1:89275-99275 GCA_002005505.1 Botryococcus braunii
GCACGTGTGCGTGCGTGTGTCCACATGCGCATGCCCGTGTGTGCAGGCGGCTTGTGCGTTCGCCTCTCTCTCTCTCTCTCTCTCTCTCTCTCTCTCTCTCTCTCTCTCTCTCTCTCTCTCTCTCTCTCTCTCTCCTCCCTCTCTCTCTCTCTCTCTCTCTCTCTCTCTCTCTCTCTCTCTCTCTCTCTCTCTCTCTCTCTCTCTCTCTCTCTCTCTCTCTCTGCGTGTGTGTGCGCGTGTGTGCGCGTGCGTGCGCTCAAGGCACTGGCTGTTGATGGCATTTGTTTTAGTGCCCATGTGTAAGTGTGCAGGCTCACTGTGCTACTTCAAAAAGGCACGCTTTCCACCACCCCCGCTGCGTTTCGTGGTGAGGCCTGTCTCTGTTGCTGTTGCTGTATCTGCCAGAGTCACCGTCCTAGTCCTAGTCGACAGCATCGTTGCCTGTATTGCTGATGGTGTTCTTGTCAGTAGCTGTGTCTTCGTGGCACCATTCGCAATAGGAACATGGGGGGGGACAGGGGCTGCGGACGATTGAGCATTTCGTTGATAGAAGGATCGTGTCCCCTCTCCTGGGAGCCAGTCGATTGGAACCCTGCCGCCTCCATTTCAACATCACGTATTACCGGGTGGGTGCGGAGGAGGTCTCTGCAGCTTCCCAGGAGCCGCCTCCCCGGGTACGGTTTTCTAGCCTTTGAAAGCGTCCGCATTATAAAAGGGCGTACTGTTGAATGAATTGGTCAATACTGTACTTAGTGACATCCCCTGTCACATGCCATCAACAGCAGTGTAAACTATAGCCGTTATAGCCCTTTATGAACGGTATAGATCATACTCGTACCTCAATGACATAACACGTGACTTGTACGATATGCGTTCTCAATAGACATTACGTATGGTAGTACTTTAGGATCCCTGCAGTCCGAGCCATCCCTGGGCAGCCCAGGAACGGCTCGGTACTTGTCCGAAGCATGTTGGTATCCTTGACCAACCTCTACTGTTGGAGAGTGCTGTGTGCTGTTCCTGGAAACGTTGTAGCGTGGACGGTTTTTCCCACAGGCTACGAAGTGACGCTGCCGTCGTGCCATCACTGCAGGTGTGTTTAGGATTCTCAAAGCCGTTCCAGATATGATTGTGCTCAAACATTCAGACCAGTTAGATATTACTGCTGTGTGCATTGATGAGAGTGCATGACGAGAGCGCACTGAATGTTTGACCTCATTGAGACTTATGTTGACGTCCACCGTTGTGGCGGTAAGATAGTTTCACTGTACAAACATCACAAAGAGACCTTGCTGAGTTACTGATGAACTATTATTGTATTCTAGTGACGTAAAGTAGACATCGCAAGGCCTCTTTGGTGCTGAACTCTGCTATCAGGCAAGGCGTAGTGTTACGTGGTCTTTAGCAAGAGTGAGAGCAGTTAAGATCATTTGTAAGACTTGTCCGAAGCATGTTGGTATCCTTGACCAACCTCTACTGTTGGAGAGTGCTGTGTGCTGTTCCTGGAAACGTTGTAGCGTGGACGGTTTTTCCCACAGGCTACGAAGTGACGCTGCCGTCGTGCCATCACTGCAGGTGACGCCGCAAGCAGAAATGCTTGAGGTTATGGGCCCACGCTTTCCAAGCTGAGCTTGCAGTGACGCACGACAGATTTCCAGGGAGAAAAGGGGTTTCGGACCCCGCTTCGAGACTGCGAGCTTCACTGACGAGTGAGGTCTGGCCGTTCAAACATATCGAGCTAGTCACGTAAAATTATTCCTTCTGTAGTGCTGGAAGGAATTGTTGTACAGTAGCAACTGGGCTGGGAAAGCAGAAGTACTTCTGGGACTGATCAACTCAGTGTCAGAGCTAGGAAGAAGTGCTTCCAGGGGAAGTCATTTAAGGCTTGGAGTGAAGAACTGGCTTGATCATGAAAACTAGAAGCAGACAAGTGATCATGAAAACGAGAAGTAAGCGCACTGCAACGGAGTCTGGATCAGCTGGGTCTGGCTCCTCCATCAGTGCATCACCCAGCCAGCCAGCAAACTCCACTGCGCAGAGTGGAGAGATGTGCATCGCAATGACGAAAACCGGTGGCGTCGTCACCACGAATGTCAAATGTCCAGTGACTCTGGACAGAGAGGGAGTGGAATTTCCACTCTGGGATCTGGCATATGTGGCAGCCTGTGGCCTCAAAAGGTGCAAGGCAGCCATTGAAGCTCCAATGCCAGACACAGAGGAGAATGCAGCAGCGCTCCTAATGCTGATTGAGAGCGTCCCCAAGGCGTGGGGTGCCAAGCTGGCTGCAATGCAAGTGGCAGCCAATGCCTACCAGTGGGTTCGAGAGCGTTTTACTGGAGGGGCAGACCAGGAGGTAACAGCACGCTGGCTGGAGCTCCTACACACCAGCATGGGAGAGACAGAAACGTTGGAGGACTACTACAACAGGAAGGTGGCACTCTTCCATGCACTCAAGCGAAATGGGCACTCCATCATGGAGAGAGAAGCCAAGCTGGCAATCATCAAGGGCCTGCCAGAGGAAGCGAAGGAGACTGGGATGTTCTCCTCATCTGCTGGGAAGGATCTGGAGGGACTGTGGGAGATCATCTCCACCACAGCCAAGGGACTGGGCTTCAACGACCAGGTCCCCAGAGTCACCCCTGTGGCCAGGGCAGCCATCACACCAGCCTACTCCACCACACCAGGGACTGCAAGCCCACAGGAGACCCAAGCTGGAGGCCAGGGGGGCCAAGCTTCATCGACCAAGGTGGAGGGACGGGACCGGCGTGACAACAGGCGCTGCCGCTACTGCAACAAGCTAGGCCATTTTGAGAGGAACTGCCTCAAGAAGGAGGCGGACGAGAAGATGCAACAGAACCTGCAGCAAGTCATGGCTGCAATGGCCAATCTGCTTCCGCAATTCCAAAATCAAGCGTCGGCTGCAGTGGCTCGACCTCCGGAGGGCAGCGGGAACGGCAACAACTTTTTCCCCGGGGGATATCCACCACCCTCTGGTATGTCTGCCATGATTTCTCTGAATGTCTTAACACCAACACGCGTCATGCCAGAAGCGAGAAGTTTTCTGGTGGACAGTGGAGCCACCATCCACCTAGTCAATGATCTGTCCCTGCTACATTCCCCCACCCTGCACAGAAATCCCATTCCTTTGCATATGGCTACGTCAGATGCCACGGGACAGATAATTGCAACTGGTTCCCTGTGCTTGAGCAGTGCAGAACAGCAACCCCTGTGGCTTCACAATGTGCATTGTGTTCCTTCAGCTACAGCTAATCTGATTTCAGTGACAGCTGCTATACGTGATGGGGCTAGTTTTGTGACAGACAGTGTGGGAAGTTACACTGGTATGCGTGGCGCTCAAAACTGGTCTTGTTCAGTTGCACAGAGAAATGGCCTGTATTTCTTGCAGAAGGTCAGTCCAGTCAGAAACCCTGTCTCTGTGTTTGTTAACACAGCCAGAGCACCAGTCGCTCATGATTGCAGATTGAGAGCACTGTGGCACAGTAGACTGGGGCACCCAGGGGAGGTTAATATGAGGCGACTGCAGTCTGAAGATTTGGTCCTGGGCATCCCTGTATCTCTCTCCCCTTGCGCAAACTGTCACTCTTCGTGTGAAGCGTGCATTCAAGGAAAGCACAGTCGTCCCCCTTTTGGAACCAGTTCCAGAGCAGCCACTGAGCCCCTTGAGAGAATTCATTTGGACACAGTTGGCCCCATCTCCCCTACAGCTATTACTGGGGAGCGCTTCTTTGTCACGATTGTGGATGAGGCTACGCACTACGTCATAGCCCTGGCAGTAAAAACCAAGGATGCAATCAGCAGTGCAGTCAGAGACCTCCTGATTTTTTGGCAGAGGCAGTTGAACCGCTCTGTTAAGTGCATTCGTACTGACAGGGGGACAGAATTCCTCAACAGTACATTGAAGGGTTTCTGTACGCAGGAGGGAATTAAATTTGAGACCTCTGCAGCATACACGCCTCAGCAAAATGGCGTTGCTGAACGGATGAACCGAACAATCAAGGAGAAGGCCAGAACACTCATGTTGCATGCAGCTGCCAAACAGTCACTCTGGAAGGAAGCAGTGGAGACAGCCTGCATCCTGTACAATATGGGACCTGTGACTGGACGTGACAAGACGCCTTATGAAGCCTTCCATGGGGTAAAGCCCGATGTATCCCTGCTCAGGACTTTTGGCTGTCTAGCACATGTGCACATACCTGATCACCAAAGGGGAGTGTTTGAGTCTAAGACCTCCCCTGGTCTCTTCACAGGGTATTCCAGTGTGTCAAAGGCATATAGAATTTATATGGGAAACGGGATTTGGAAAGAAAGCAGAGATGTTACCTTTCTGGAGCACTTAAGGGGCGCAGACAGAGTGGGGCTTAGCACCATGTCTCCTGTGAGTCCAAATGCAGTCCAGCAGCCCTTTGCCTTGCCTTTTGTACAACAGGAGGGCCAGCAGTCCTTGGGTCAGTTGTCTTTTTGGGACTCAGATGATCCTGAGCCTCTCTGCAACCGAGAGGTCAACGTGCAGCAGTCCGGACCTGACTCCCCCTGTGCAACCACCCCCTGTGCAACTACCCCATGTGCAATCAACCCCTGTGAGAATTCTGAGACTACAAGTGTCAACGTGGACGGGGAGCCCACTTCCTCGGAGCTGAGCCATACGCAGTCCGGCCACAGCTGGTCCGTACTCGGACACATGGAGAACCTGGCGCGAGGAGGCGAGGAGACCAAGTCACACATACAACGTTTGAATAATGTGCAAGAATGTGTTCGAATGGAAGTTGGGGCCATGGGTGTCCGAGGGCAAGACGGGCTGACCCGGCAGCAACGGTATGATCAGAGAGTAGCAGCACGTGAGACTGCAGCTGAGGTCACTGTGGAACATGATGGAGATGTGAGTGATGGAGAGAATAGGAGAATGTCAGAGGCCATTTGCCCAGGGGAAGCAACGGAAGCTCAGCCTAATGGACAGGACTTGGCCAGGCTGGAGGGCATGTCTGATCATGTAAGCGCTGAGAGTGAGGCAAGAGAGGTCAGTTTGGAGATTTCCAATCAGACACTTGATGGACAAAGGGAGTCTTCAGATGGCCAGGCTCTGCGTGCTTGTGAGGGACACACTGGGGAGTCACAGGTGTGTTGTGAGAGTACAAGCGTGGATGAGAGAGACACCACTGCAGGGTGTCGCACAGTGCCAGATTATGCTGCGCCTTTGAGTGATGAGTGCGTTTGGGACATGACGAGTGATGTAAGACCCAGATTGAGTGGAGCAGCATGTGAATCCTCCAAGGAGAGAAAGCTGCAGACACCTCCAGAGTGGGAGAGAGTCAGAGAGGTGTGTAACGCAGTAACCTCGAGCGAAAGAGTAGTGGAAGCACGTGCGTGTGAGCCTAGAGAGGATAGCCATGTTGTGCATGATCACAATCTGAATCCTGTAAAGGGTAAGATACCTGGGGTGAGGTGGTCCAAGGTGCCAATCCCTGGAAACCTCAGGGAGGCGCAAAGATCCCCTCAGTGGGAATTCTGGCGCCAGGCAATGCAAGAGGAGCAAGATTCTCTTGATGCGCACGAGGTGATGGAGTACGTTGAGAGACCCAGGGGACACAAGGTGATCCCTGTGCATTGGATCTTCTCTGTGAAGACTGATGCACATGGGAACGTGTTGAGATTTAAGGCTCGGCTTGTAGCCCAGGGCTGTAGACAGATTCCTGGAGTTGATGTAGATGAGGTCTTTGCACCTACCAGTAGCTATGGGTCCAGGAGGACTTTGCTAGCAACTGCTGCAGCAAAGAACATGGAAATTCACCAGGTGGATATAAAGACCGCCTTTTTGAATGGTGAATTAGAGGAGGAGGTGTATGTGACACAGCCTCCTGGATTTGATAATGGCAACCCCAACATTGTGTGCAGACTGCGTAAGGCCCTTTATGGCCTGAAGCAGGCTCCCAGGGCTTGGCACAAGACCCTGAATGAGAAGCTGCTGAGTATGGGATATGAAGTGTGTAAGAGCGATGCGGGAGTTTACATAAAGAGACACGAGGATGGGGAGCTGTCATACATGCTTGTGTATGTTGATGATCTTTTGATTGTGGCAATGGGTGCGGAAGAGATAGAATGGGTGAAAAAGGAGCTGTTGGCAAGCTTCAAGATTCATGACCTTGGTGAAGTCAAGGACTTCTTGGGCTGCCAGATCCTGAGAGATAGAGAGAATCGGTGCTTATCACTGAGCTGCGTGCCTAAGATTGATGCACTGTGTGAGAAGTTTGGGGTGAGTGCTGAGTCACGTACAGTCGATACTCCCATGAGTAAAGACTTTGTGATGTCTGGGATGCCGCAGGTTACAGTGGGTGAGACCAGCTTTGGGTCTGGGACTCCACTGCCTCCCGGGCATAGATATTGTGAGCTTGTTGGGTCTCTGTTGTATATTGCTAATACAACTCGACCTGATATAGCTCAGGCTGTGGGTGTTCTGTCCCGTTACCGGAACGCTCCCACCACTGCCCACATGAATGAGGGCTTGAGGGTATTGAGGTATCTTCAGTCTACTCGAGAGTGTGTCTTAGTGCTGGGAGGGAAAGGGCCTGTGTTAGAAGGTCATGTTGATGCAGATTATGCTGGCGATATTGACAGCAGGCATTCTACCTCGGGATATGTGCTATCAGTGTTTGGCAGTGCTGTGGTCTGGGGTAGTAAGAAGCAACACTCAGTTGCTACCTCCACTGTGGAGGCAGAATTCATGGCAACCAGTCTGGCTATTAAGGAGCTTAACTGGCTGCGTGGGTTCATGGAGGAAATCGGAACTCCTCCTTGGTCAGTGAAGCTATACTGTGACAATCAGGGGTGCATTGCTAACCTGAAAAACCCACTGTATAGCAAGTATACTGAGCACATTGCAGTGTGCTTCCACTTTGCACGTGAAGCTATTGCAAAGGGGCAGGTTACACTCTGCTATGTGGAGTCTGCAAGGAACAAGGCAGACATGCTGACAAAGCCTCTCGCTCGCCCTGCCTTCCAGATGCACAGGCGAGGGTTTGGACTTGTGAAGATGACATAGGTGACAGGGTGCTGTCAAGGGGAAGTGTTGAATGAATTGGTCAATACTGTACTTAGTGACATCCCCTGTCACATGCCATCAACAGCAGTGTAAACTATAGCCGTTATAGCCCTTTATGAACGGTATAGATCATACTCGTACCTCAATGACATAACACGTGACTTGTACGATATGCGTTCTCAATAGACATTACGTATGGTAGTACTTTAGGATCCCTGCAGTCCGAGCCATCCCTGGGCAGCCCAGGAACGGCTCGGTACTTGTCCGAAGCATGTTGGTATCCTTGACCAACCTCTACTGTTGGAGAGTGCTGTGTGCTGTTCCTGGAAACGTTGTAGCGTGGACGGTTTTTCCCACAGGCTACGAAGTGACGCTGCCGTCGTGCCATCACTGCAGGTGTGTTTAGGATTCTCAAAGCCGTTCCAGATATGATTGTGCTCAAACATTCAGACCAGTTAGATATTACTGCTGTGTGCATTGATGAGAGTGCATGACGAGAGCGCACTGAATGTTTGACCTCATTGAGACTTATGTTGACGTCCACCGTTGTGGCGGTAAGATAGTTTCACTGTACAAACATCACAAAGAGACCTTGCTGAGTTACTGATGAACTATTATTGTATTCTAGTGACGTAAAGTAGACATCGCAAGGCCTCTTTGGTGCTGAACTCTGCTATCAGGCAAGGCGTAGTGTTACGTGGTCTTTAGCAAGAGTGAGAGCAGTTAAGATCATTTGTAAGACTTGTCCGAAGCATGTTGGTATCCTTGACCAACCTCTACTGTTGGAGAGTGCTGTGTGCTGTTCCTGGAAACGTTGTAGCGTGGACGGTTTTTCCCACAGGCTACGAAGTGACGCTGCCGTCGTGCCATCACTGCAGGTGACGCCGCAAGCAGAAATGCTTGACGTACATATGTAAATTTGTGCCATATGTACAAACTGTGTTCCTCTTGTTTCGATGTAAGCAATGCTCTCTCCCCCCCCCCCCCCCCCGGCGGTCCCCAAGCTTTCCCAGCCCCCCATCACATTACCACATCACGTTTCGGTGCCGATGACCTTCGATTGGGCATGGAAGCATCAAACAACATGGACGGTAGTGACAGTGTAAAATTTGGAGACCCGCAGGAAGGGCGTGCTGAGATACAAGCGGCGGCTCCCGAATCCACAGAAGGCAGGGCCCTCATGAACATGCTGCGAGGGGGCGTGCTGACTGTTGAGGTCCGCAAGGGGGATGACAGCGGCTTGGAGGCTCAGGCTCAGCCCAACAGCAGCGGCAACGAAGCCTACAGAGCCAGACAGGCCTGCCCCTTTGCCATCATTGTCTGTTCGTAAATCTTGGCAGTTTCATTTGAATACTCCCGATTTGGGAGTCCAAGTCTGCATGGCCTTAATTTCTAAGTTCTCCTAGGCTTGTTTATGCTCCAGCTGCCAACTCCCCATTCCTTGTCTCAAACGATTTTCCTTGGACGCTGCATTTTGTGAATTCAGTACGTACTCATTCACAATAACTAGTTGTCAATCAATCACTGAAGTTGTGACTTGTTCTTAAGCATTTCCCTCTAAGACCTTGTGCGCATGTTTGGCGTGTCAATGCATGAAGGCACCCCTTTTCCCGACCACGTGCACGAAGGCACGGGGTGCACCCCGTTCCTACGCCTCTGGGGTCCCGGCCCAGGCCCCCAGAGTGACCCCCCGGGGCGATCAGGGGTATGGTCACGGGTGGGTGCTGGCTTGCCAGCATGAGCGAGCCGATCTTTATGGCTCGTGGTTTAGACAAAAGGTGGGTCAGGGGCTAGACATTCTGAGGCGAAGAGCTGTGTGCAGGTGTTTGTGACGGTTGGCGGCCAGAGCAAGTCCACTGCAGAGGCACGTGGCAAGGAAAATCCTGACTGGGCAGAAACCCTGGAATTTGCTGTGTCAGGAGACATTGCAGATTCCCCAGACGAGGAGATACAGGTGGCCACCCAAGCGTGCCTTGCATTGTTCTCCCTCGTCCTTAGCCCCTTTGCACGAGCGCCTGTTTGAGAAACCTAGCCTGATCATTCCAGCCTGCCTGGCCATTGCTCATCCCTCATCCTTGGTCCCTTAACACGAGAATGAGCGCGTGGGGCCCCCTATTAACCACGCAAGCCGAGCGCTTCTCTCCCTCGTGCTTGCACCAGACATGTCCCATGACATGGCCACGTGCACGTGCACCATCCCGTGACAACCCAAGCAGCATCATCTTGTTGTTCCAGGTCGAGTGTCCGGTACACACGACGTTCCAGTACTGTTCAAAACTAGGTCAATACCTGCTGCCTTCCCCCTGCCTGCATGGCCATGGCCATCCCTTGTTAGAAATGTGGCTTGTGAATGCGCCGGGTGGCTGATAAGCCATCCTCATGGCCCTCGTCTGCGCATTTGTGTCATGTTCCGCAGTGCGTAGTAAGGGTATGATTTTGCTGTACGCACTGCAAGACACCAGAAGGGATCCTGTGCATTGTCCCCAGTGGTGGTACTACCGCATTTTCCTAGTAAACCTTAATCAACAGTAGTCTATCTCTGCCTTCATAGGAACTATTCCTTTTGAGGTCCCACAGCGGCGTAAGCATTTCTGGAAGCAGCGTAGAGGTCATGAAGCAGCCTGATTGTAATTTTGTGATGTATTACAATCAAATTTGCTGGGTATTACACGTGCTCAATATCTCGTACTTGATCTTCACGTCCTGCCACTAGTGTTTTTAGGTGAGGATGTCTGAGGTACGCTAGTTGGACATGGATGCTCCATCATGTTTTCGATTGAACATTGAGACGGTTGCTTGGGAGATGCAGTGTGAAGTGTGGGATTTCCACTGGGTCAATGCGGACTATACGTGCACGTGGGGCTCACGGCTTGGAAAATGGGAAAGCTTCCCGCAGGAGATGCACATCGGGATCCCCCTGCGGGATGTTGTGCGTCAGAGGATGGT
>KV908368.1:101775-126775 GCA_002005505.1 Botryococcus braunii
AGGTGACCCGTTGCCAATCTGGAGCTCATTGGCCAGCTTCTTCAAGCCCCCAAGCATATCCCAAAGGTCGGTCAGGTCCGACTGAAGCCGCCTTTTTCGTTCCGCTGTGCTTGATGGCAGCCCTTGCGGCGCCCGCCGAGTAATGGCATGGTGGATGTCGCCGGAGCTGCTCTCCGAAGCCACCCAAGAGGGCCGGCCGCCTGTCATCCGGCCCCCGATATTGGCACCCACACATGCATCGGGGCTGTACAAATCTCCCCTCACAGCCTTGGCCATTGTGGCCTGCCCAGCGGCTTTGTTTGCTGGCGCCAGGGGTCGCGTTGTGACCTCCCCTGACGCCATCTTTTTCACTTGGGGGCTGGCTATGGAGGCTGCTGTCGCAGTTGCAGAGCTGGGGTAGTGTGCTGGTAGACGCGGGCCCCCGTCCTCGGAAGTCGACAGCCTTCTCTTTTGTCCGTTAACTGCAGAGGTGACGCTCTGCTTGGGGACCCTCGTCTGCCTACCTCCTGACGTGGCCCCATACGGTAGTTCGGAGGCGGCCGGTCCTGTAGGGACAGCGGCTGTTTTCGACCGAGATCCCGTTAGCGGCCGACCTTGCGTATGCATGCCTGCGCCAGGTATGCCTGGGCGAGGCCAGGAGCCGGGTTCCTCGAAACCTGTCTCTGTGGCCTTGCGGCTGGGGGGGCCACGTGGGAGGCCAGCCACGTCCTCAACCGCAATGTACTGCCCGGGTCGGGGCAGCGCAGCCCGCTCCAAGCCCTGCCGGAGCTCTCTGAGCCAGGCCCGGTCTGGCACCCGCCCGGGGTCGGGCCGGGCAGCCTTCACAGGGGGAGTGCGGCCGCGGTGTGTCTCGGCCTCACGCGCCTGCGCATGCTTCAAGGAGCCCGCCAGGCCCTCCAGGGTCTGCCACGCGTTGATGACGTCTGCCGAGGCCGCGCCCGTCTCCTCCGCGACCGAGCTTGGGGACTGGGCTCCAGAGGGCACTTGGGACGATGTCCGACTGGAAGACCGCGTGGAGAAACGCATCAGTGACCTCGTGGCTTCCCTTGCGGGACCCATGTGGTCGGGCGGGTGCAACTGCCGGTCCAGTGACGCCACGGGCGGGGGCCGTGCAGGGAGGAGGTTGACTGGGTCCGGAGCGTCGGCGTGCGCCCAGGCATTGGATGGGGCATAGGCTGGCAGCGGAGGTCGAGGACATCCATCCCGTGAGTCTTTGGGGCTTTGGAGATCAGGTCGGGAGCCTGCAGGGACATCGGCACCCTCCTGTGCGGCTGGCGGCTCATGGTGTATGCGCTTCGCCGGTCGGCTCAGAGGGCCGACTTCCCTCAGCGTGTCGTGCATGACTTCCCTCAGTGCGTCGTGGGTGGCTTCCCTCAGTGCGTCGTGGCTGACGTCCTTTAGTGAGTCGTGGGTGAAGGAAGCGCCCTGCTGAAGGCTCTCCAAGGGGTTTCTGGAAGCTGGGACAGCCGGCCAGCTGGTTGGGGCTGTCACCCATGTTTGAGTGCGGGTGTCATAGAAGATGGCAGGGGGCCCGCTCTGCGCTGGCACCTGCAGGGACTTTGGGACCTGCACGTGTGGGGCAACCACGTGACCTGGCAGCTGCTGGGCGGGCGCGGTGAGGCTGACGGGCACCAGTCCGATCCGGACTGCGGAAATGCAGGGCTGTGGGGGCACGGGCGCTCCCCTGTACGTGCACACATGTTTCAGTGCCGATCATGACGAGCTCCTTCTTCGTCACAACCTGAGAGACCGAGATGCCCTCCAAGACCTACACGGAAAGGAAAGGAAAGCAAAGGAATGGAAAGGAAACCTCCTACGGGTGGTTTTCTGCCCTTTTGCGTTCGACACCTTTTGGGGAGTGGAGAGCGCTGCTGAGGGCCTGTTAAACAGGCTCCAGGGCCTCGTTAACCAGGCCCTTGTCGCCCATGAGGACTTGGTCTGGTTCCCTGTGCATCGGCGCCTTAGCTTCGTGATCGCTAGGGCCGTCGGGCGGCAGTTGGCGTCGCAGCTGCCTTTCGGGGGGTAGTCCGTTTGGGGTGTTCTTCTGGGGTGGGGTTTTGGGGGCGTGATTTCCTCTTATTGTAATAAAAAGGAAAGGAAAGGAAAGGAAGGTTACGTCCAGGACCAGCCACTAGTGGCAGCCACGTGAACTGGCAGGTTGTGGCGTGGCTGGAGGTGGACAGGTTTGTCAGAGGTACAGAAGCCCACGTGCATGACGTGGTGGCATACAGCCCTGCCAGATGTGCAGTTTTCAAGAGAAGCTGACATATACATTATTGGAGATCTTTCTCCGTAATTTGTAATTTGATCAGTAGTTTTACATGATGGTGTATGTACATGATAACCAACATCCGTGTAATCCTAGCAAGTGAGCCTTCTTATCAAGGCGAAAGAGCCGCCCCTGTGCCCAGCGGTACAGGGTTCCAACAGATATAAAGCCTCTTCACAAGCAGAGCTGGTACGGGTTTTCTAAACCGGGATGAGTAATCCCTTGTAGCCTGTACCATTGCACAGCGAGGCCAGCGCAACTAGTGGGAAGGGCGTCCTGCCCGCAAGGGATACCCCCTTCCAGCCCACATGGGGCAGTCCCAGTCTCGTGCGCATCGCACAGAGGTCGACTGCGAAGTGGACTGTCGAATCTCACACTGAAGGCATGCGGTGCAGGCGCGCGTAACCACAAGGGTATATTACTGAGCGGAGGTAGCTGGTATGTACTACTAAGGGTATGTTACGTACTACCACTGGTAAGTAAAGGGAGGGTGGGGAGTGGAGGAGGTCGTGGGGGCTTGGGGTCGGGTGGGATCTCACCCCACTGCTGCATGGGACACGTTGGTGGTGCTCGCGCTGTGGAGGTAGTGCTGCTGGGACGCCCCTGTTCACGAGCGATGGTTGGTCATGACAGGAAGATATGCGGCAAGTTCTTGGAAGGGAATCAAGGAAGGAGTTCCTTAAAACTGGTGCTGGAAAGCAAGCTCAGGAGGACGGAGACGCTACATCGGCCAGGAATGAGTTCTGATATTGATTCCAGGGACATCTCAAAGGATCCCACACTGGGAAAAGAGCATGAAATGCCCGCAAGTGCTGGAGCGGTAGAAAGCAGAGATGCTTTGAAGGAGTCGAGGAGCCTGTTTTGGAAGGGCACAGTGCACAACTCTGGCGTGAATCCATGCGCGGAAAGAGCCCGAGTGGAAAGATAGCAGGAGGGTCACAGACACCACCATTGCCCGCAAGACATTTTGGGGCAGAACTGGCCGCCCGGATTGGCCAATTACGACTTTGATCAAGTCGGTCACACACGAGGACCATACAGCAAGCACAGCGGGTCAAAGAGACACGTCATCGCCGAAGCCAGCTTCATGAAGGCCACAACGGAGAAAGGCTTCCCTGTTTCGCACCTCAAGAGGGCGGAACCAAACGAAGACATGTCAAGAGCCTTCTGCGACGAGGAAAAAAGAGAATGGGGGGAAATTAGACTTGAGCCGGTTACTCGGAAACCAGCTCTGCGGAGCTTGACTACACCGGTGACAAACCAGAGCTTTGCAAGAAGTTTACGTCCCGTTGCAAAGATGACTGAGTACTCATGGTCATACTAGTTCTTTGCAATTGGACGTACACTTCTTGCAAGCTCTGGTTTTCAAGTCGAAGTGTAAATTGACCCATTTTCTTACTAGTATTGCCAGGAAGGACGAGGTACCTGCAGCAGGAATAGACCAAGTATGGCAAGTGGCGGGTACTGATGATGCGGGTGTGGAGTGCATCGCGTAGCTCTGGGAAGTGGGGACATAAGGCTGCGTCTGGACTCGGTGGAAGCACTCAGGAAGCGCACTCGTCTGGGAGCCAAGAGCATTCTGGCTGACGCTGGTCTGCGTTGTTAAATTGCCGCGTGTTCTTCCCTCGCTTCGCATGGCGAGGGGGTCGCAAGCCGTGCTGGTTTGCGTTCGCAATGCTTCATAAGCCACGTCCGTCTGTATGGCAAGGCTTTCACGCGCCGCGCTCGTCTGCTTCACCAGCGACTCGCGGGCTACACTGGTTTGGGTAGCAAGCGGCATTTGGCCGAAGCTGGTCTGCGTCGATAACGCCGCCCGCAAAGCACTCGTTTGCGTAGCCAGAGTCTCACGCACTGCGCTGGTCTGCGTGGCCAAAGCTTCACGCACGGTGCTCGTTTGTGTGGCCAATGCTTCACGCAAGGTGCTCGTTTGGGTGGCCAATGGCCTGCTGCGCGACATGCTTGTCTGGGTGGCGAGCGTGCCGCAGACGGAGCTGGTCTGAGTTGTGAGCGCAATCTGTGGCACGGATGTCTGCGTCGCCAGGCCTTCACAGGCTGTGCTGGTCTGCGTGGCGGATGCTTTGTGCCGCTTCAGGGGTGAATATGTAGTGGGACGGGAGTCCATGTAGTCATCTGGGTCTGGGACCTGCAGCGCGTGCGGCATGGGGGCTGGAGCCTGCCTCATGCCTGCATCTGCTCCTTCAGGATCCTTGGAACGCCCATAATCTGCAATGCGGGGAACATGGGTGGTGGGCAAAGGATGGGCTCAGCGGGTCTGAAGGGAAGGGTTCAAGTGTAACGTTATGATATTTATTCATAACATAAATATACGACAACAACAACAACAACAACATTATAGTATTGCTACATTTAATGAAGGTCGTATGTCCGAGGAAGGCATGGTTCGGGTTTGTAAAGGAGCCAGCTTTAGGCAGGCATGGTTCGGGTGAATAAGGAAGCCAGCTTGGAGCTCAAAACCAGAGGTCACCCATTGCCCCCTACACTCAGAGATGAACCATTTCACTAACGTAAAAATCCAGTCAGGACGCCTTGAAGGCCGAGCCCAGTGTATGTCAACATGTCCAGAATGCTAGGTGAAGCACTGGCCGTACCCATGTTTTGCAGTCACTTGCTTGTCCCTCCAGCCCTTCCCCACCAGTGAGGAAGAACAGGCAAACACGGACAACTGAAAGCACTTGAGAGCATGCGCCTACCGTGGTATGCGCACTTGTACCCACGCATGCACACATGCATGCACGCCACGCACACGCACACGCACAGACACTCGCACGCGCGTGCGCGCGCGCGCACACACACACACACACACACACACACACACACGCGCACACACACACACACACACACACGCACACACAGACACAGACACACACACACACACACACACACACACACACACACACACACACACACACACGCGGACGGGATGAGGCGTAGTGTAATTACGCAAGGCAGTGAGAGAGGGTGGGGAGAGAAGGGGGGAAGGGGGGAAGGTGGGGGGAGAGAGAGATAAGAGAGAGAGAGAGAGAGAGAGAGAGAGAGAGAGAGAGAGAGAGAGAGAGAGAGAGAGAGAGAGAGAGAGAGAGAGAGAGAGAGAGAGAGAGAGAGAGGGAGAGGGGGGGGGGAGCGCTTTGATGATAGCTTAAACTTCGAGATTTGAGAGGCGGAACCTAGGACGGTGTACAGAGCTGCGTCGTGAGAACTAATGCGTGGTCGCTGTTGTGTTTGAGGCGCCTGAAAAACGGAGGGTGCCGCGAATCTCTGCGCCTGCCGTTTTAACAGTGTGTGCTGCTGGCTTGCTGGGGCAGCCGTCTCCATCCGCAAGAGGCTGCATATTCCGGAGTTTCTGACTTATGATTGATTTCAACAGCGCTGATCCGTCACCTAAGACTGGTGAGAGCAACGCAAATGGAATATTCCGGACAAGGGGTGCTGTTTAAACTGACTATTAATGGTGGAGATGACGGTAGTGAGCGGTACGTGAGGATGTGATATGAGAGCAGGCGTGCCTGTGTGTGTGTGTGTGTGTGTGTGTGTGTGTGTGTGTGTGTGTGTGTGTGTGTGTGTGTGTGTGTGTGTGTGTGTGTGTGTGTGTGCATGCGTGTGCGTGCTCGTGCGTGTGGGGGGGGGGGGGCGGGGGCGGGCACGCTCGCGTATGTGGATAGGTACGGATCAGGCTAATAGGGATGCTCTGGCAATGGCAGATATGTGCGGCTAGAAAAGGGGAGCTCTTGCCATTAGGTATATGTGCAACTCAAACATTAAGGGTGATGGGAGAAAAAATGTAGCAATTCCAAATTGCAGATATGCTGCTGGCCATCCCGCCAAGATGCCATGAAGAGACCGACAAGGCACTCAACATTTACTGCAAACGTGTACATGATGGAGGATCCCGTGAACATGACTGCAGGTGCCATTAGACAGTACGACACTGCTAAACGTATCCCTGCAAAGCGTGCAGCTCAAGCCCTGAGCAGAGTGCGGCAGCGCTGCGGGCTTGGCAAGAACATGCGTGACACTTATCAAACTCCTGACCCAATCGTCATGCTTAGTCACTTTCCCTGTCCGTGCCCTGGCGTCATTCCCTCTCTCATATGCAAGTGCGTGCCTGTAGCACCCTCAAGCCCGCCTTCTAATCTCGCGTTTGCCTCAACCAAAGGGGTTGGGGCCCTGCGATCGACAAACATCAAAGTATGAGCCTAGCGGGGCAGAGTTCTTAATGCCAACGCCTGCCCAGGTGCGAAGATGGTGAGCATTTCTCACTGAGAAAGTGTCGGAGGGGGCCTTGGTGGTGCCTTGAGAGACTGGGAGCGTGGTGGGGAGAGGGTTGGGATCCCATACCGTAATGAGCGGGCCTGGCTGTTGCGAGCCAGCACCTGGGACCCAAGCATGGTGGGGAGAGGGTTGGGGTGCAGCAGGCGCAGGGCTGAAGCTTGCCTGTCGGCCAAAGCAGCTGCCACTGCTTCCGCCTCTTCTTCTGCTGCCTTCCGCATGGCTCTCAGCTTCTTCAGCTTCGTCGTGTGCCTGCACTCGTGTTGCGGCCTCAAACAGTAGCCCGGTCGTTGCAAACTGCTAGTGAGAATGCCATCAACGATTCTTCTTTGCGTAATGCATGGATTCTCGACAAATGGGCCCCAATATTTTCATCCGTCAGCTCCACCCTTCTTTCCAACTCATCGTGCTTAAGCTTGCACGCACACACGCTCCAAACCATGCGCGCGCGCCCCCCCCCTCCTTCTCTCTCCCTCCCTCCCTCCCTCCCTCCCTCCCTCTCTCTCTCTCTCTCTCTCTCTCTCTCTCTCTCTCTCTCTCTCTCTCTCTCTCTCTCTCTCTCTCTCTCTCTCTCTCTCTCTCTCTCTCTCCTCTCTCTCTCTCTCTCTCTCTCTCCTCTCCCTCTCTCTCTCCCCCCCCCCCCCCCCTCTCTCTCTCTCTCTCTCTCTCTCTCTCTCTCTCTCTCTCTCTCTCTCTCTCTCTCTCTCTCTCTCTCTCTCTCTCTCTCTCTCTCTCTCTCTCTCTCTCTCTCTCTCTCTCTCTCTCTCTCTCTCTCCCCCCCCCTCCCCCTCTTCCCTCTCAACCCCCTCCCCTCCTCGCGGCGCCCGTCTCCATCGCCTCACCCTCTCTTTCGACAAACCACGCTTCTCCCACTTCTTGCATAGGTGCGCCGGGGCACATGATGCTGCCCAACTTTGAGCCTACAGGATGCCATTTCGAAGGAAGAATCACCTCTGCAGAGAGTCTTGCCAGTCCTTCGTGGACTGGATGTTTCCTTGACTGACTCTGGCATTCACGCGGCTGGCTGTCACGTCCAGAAGCTCTTTGTGCCCCACATCCTCGGCAGGGGGCAGCTTGCCAGATGTTGAAATCCGAGGACCACCACTGACCTGAAGCTCATGAAGCGCAGCCTCAAGGTTCCCAACCGGGGTTTGAGCTTTTCCTTGGTCGTAGGCATCTTGGCAAGCTGCAAGAAGCTGGCCTGCTGTGAAGCGGGTCGGCAGCAGTTGCTCAGTTTCTGAGAGGGTTTGGCGCGGCTCGCGGGCTTCGAAATCGCGGTATTGCGTACCACGTGGCCCACGTGCTTCCTCTTCCTGGCTCTCGTGGTGGGTGGTCTTATGCCATTCCTCAGCAACCCACTCCGGCCAACGGAGGACTGTGTCATTGGCGGTCGCAGCCAATGGAACGTTTCTCCGCCCAGTGGTCCTCGGTTCGAGACCAGTGTTATTTGTGCGATTGAAAAGTTGCGTTTTTCGTAGCCAGCCAGTCCGGCCGAGCATTGCTGTCTTCAGGGGGCTGTACACACGTGCGGAGCTGCTGCTTTCCCCACCCGTGCTTGGCCTGTGTTCCAGTTTGTGGGACGCTTCTGGCATGTGGTTTGCGACTTCTGAACGCTCAACGGTCAAACGTGCAGTCATGGGGGACAGTGTTAACTTGGGCACGGTACGTGGGGGAGGTTCTGCCGACTCAGGGTTGGTCGAGAACAGGTTTGCCGTGTTTTTCGGGTTGGCGAACACCTCTGTGTCGGAATCAGCGGCCCATGTGCGCGCTTGATGAGGAGGGTGTGGGTCGTGTTCGGGAGAATGCACAGAGGAATCCCGAGACGTGCGGGACCCCCACGATCTGCGAGTGAAGCGCTGGAGGAAGGAGAGGCGGGGGAGGCGGGAGGGACTGGGGGATAAGGACGCAACCGGAACAGGCTCCCTCTCAGGAAAGGCCGTTGGTTTGAAGAAGGGGGGCTCCAGCGCATCAGCCACCCAGGTGGCTCTGTGAGCAGTGATGGCAGGCATGACTTCAAGATCGGAATCTCGCAGCGTGTTTTGGGGGGTTGGACCAAGCTTGTATTTTCTGCCTGACACGCCGTCCCCACGCCCTGCTTTGGTAGACTGGCGAAACTGGGGAACATCTTCACTTGCATCCCCCTCCGAGTCTTCCGAAGTGGTGCACCGCTGTACCGCACCTGCGTGGCTCGCCCTTGCAGGCTCCGCTGATTGGCCGGGAGGTTGGGATAGGCCGCTTTGCTTCTGAACTACGGGCCCACGACCGGGTGAAGATGAGATGCGGTACAACAGGCTGCCCGAGCTGCTCCGTAGCTGTGGCGGCACAGCATGATGAGACGGGCTGATGTGGCCTTTGTCCAAATTTAGGGTAGCTGGGGCGGTTGGGGCCGGTTTCTGCCACCTCAAGAGCCTGCTGAGGCCAAAGCCTCGGAATGTGAATGATCGGTTTCCCAGACTGTTGAACGGGGCTGTGGGATTGGTTTCCCCAGGTCCAGTTGCGATAGAGTTGTCCTCGCTTGTTCTGGAGCTGGGCGGGATGGGAGTGTCCTTCGCTGGCTCAATTTTGTGGTGCGGACTTTTCCGTCCTTCCGAGGCGTAATCTGATGCTGACACGGTATCATCAGCGCTAGACTCTGAAGCGGGTTTGGGGCGGCTCGATGTCGAAGCTGATGCACTCGTCGAGCTTCGGGAACTTGCAGATGACCTCTGTCTTTGGGCAGGGGTGTGTTGCACAGAGCTCACAGCGCAAGTTTGGGGAACGTCATCTTTGGGCGGGTTTTTGTCAGAGGAGGGGGAGGTTGAGTGGCTGGTTGGGCCGTTTGAAGCCAGGTCCCCCTCACTTGCCATTGGGGCCAGCTCCTGCATTTGCATCCTCACAATGCGTCAGTTCCCGTGCCTCTCCCTTTGCAAAGCGTGACTGCAAAGATTATAGGAGTAGAGACACATGAGTGCCATTTAATCAAGGTAAGTCTCCCACCCCCTGATAGGGACCTCCGCGCGCTTAGTCAAGGGGAGTACCACATCTCCTGATGGGTGCATAAACAATGTTGAATTTGTAAAGAATATAATTTATTGACCAACGAAGCCACCATAACATGCAACTGCAACCGTTGAGACAGAATGCAAGGTTGGCCACGAGTTGGTGCTTGTGTGCAGAGTACTTCTCATCAACTCCTGGATATATAAATGCATTCTTCGAACACTTCTGAGTAACTAAAGGCGTCTTATAATATATTTGCATTGCTACAGACTGCCTTTTTGCCGACCGCGCAATCAAGGTGTTTGCTTCCGACCCGGCTTGTGTACTGTTTGATTCCAAATCTCAAGGCGACTAACATCAGACCTGACCAGCTAGAACTATATGTTGGAAAACTGGTAAGAATTGAAGCAGTGACATGGGCTTCACGCCGACGATGTTAAATTATGCGCATATCGGGTGCCAGGCGGCTTCGCATCCGCCCTTCAAGATGCGCACACAGCGAATACATGCATAAATGACGTATCTTAGAGAGAAGCTGTTAGTAAAAAACCTTTGATACAATGTAGTTTTGCCCTTGTGCTTCCAGAGTTGCGGCCGTTTCACCTTCAACGCCAACACCACGCAAAAGTCGCGCCGAGGGCCACGGGCTGGTTCATCCCTTCCAGTTCTATCCAGCAGACAAGCACAGCATTTTCATTCTTTACAAAACTGCCATCTCGTGGGCCGTGGGGTTGTTAGGTGCTATTTTGACCGTGCAAGACTTGCGCTGCAAGCTGCAGGCTTCAAGGTACACGGTTCAAAAATATCTCGAGAAAAGTCCTTGATATCTGATTCAGGGAGCCCCGGGCCGGCCACCTCCATGGGGGTACGACCACGTGGCTTACACAAGTGTCCTGCCATAAAACTCCTGCGATCACAGACGCAACTGACCTAGTACATGCGATGGTCACTGCTGGTATTGCTGGTTTACTTGACGGAGGTGTTCTATAACTTTAAACAACCCGTCTTTCCTGGTGACGTGCGTGTGTCTGTATACAGCAAGGGCGGTGTTTCCCGTTGTCAGCCCCAAGCTCTGCTGATTTGACTTGGATACTTAAAACATACCTTTACTTTTGGACTGGAAATTAGATCAAAATAATGGCGATTGGATCGTTCCACTGCGTGCAGTGTGCCAGGAGCTTGCCGTCCCGCTGTGTTGTAGGCTTCACACCGCGAGAAGGCTCTGTCCGGGGCACGTTCACAGATCCGCTGCAGGGGGCATTTTTGCGCAATGACTTCAAAGATAGAGAAAGACAATTCAAGAAGAAGATTTGGAGAGTCCGGGCGAGTGCCGAGAGGCAAGAGGACAGCTCTCCTAGCCTTTCGGAGCTGAAACTAAGCTTGAAGGTAATGCAACGAGGACAGCACACACTGCAATCATTACAGAGCCTTATAATTCGCGGTCAACGGCTGTGTACAGCTCCTTGGCTGTTTCCTGTTGAAGTTGTCAGACCGAGATCAACAAGTCTAATCAGTGTGTTGTTTGCGTGCAGGAAGTATTGGTGAGGGAAGATTACAGGCAGGCTGCAGTGCTGCGGGATAAGATTAACGAATTGATTGGAAAGGATCCTGTCCTCCAGCTGAAGGCCAGGCTGAAGGAAGCCATTAAGGAAGAAAACTACTTGGTATGGTCATAATCCAAGGCTGGGATGATGGTCTTGAATAAATTTAGGATGCTTTTGCAGAAAATCCTTCAATGGTGTAAGATTCTGGGGGCTCCAGCAGTAGCATTGGTTTTGGAATGGGGTTATGAAGATACGACCAGCATAAGCTGTCACGTGGAATGTCCATTGATTTGAGAAAATATCATTATTTGGAGTGTGAACCCTATATGCAGAGCCAATTCAGCACATGGCTTTGCATTAACATAGATCGGTGCTGTTCACAATGACTCAGTGCTATGAAGGGGAGTCTCCCTATCATCCCTGCTCCTGAAGAAGCTTGTCATCCAGCAGTGACCTGCCCTTTTGAATTTACAGGACATAAATGAATGGTTTGCACTTGAAGCAGAGGACATACTCATGGTTGACAGGCATTTCAGGCTTGTATCCATGGATGTGCACAGATTTCCGAGGAAGATTGTCAGTTCCACCCTTGTTGCCAGTTATTGCCACTTGGCGCCAATTGCTCTGTCTGTGTGTGTGTGTGTGTGTGTGTGTGTGTGTGTGTGTGTGTGTGTGTGTGTGTGTGTGTGTCTGTGTGTGTGTGTGTGTGTGTGTGTCTGTGTGTGTGTGTGTGTGTGTGTGTGTGTGTGTGTGTGTGTGTGTGTGTGTGTGTGTGTGTGTGTGTGTGTGTGTGCGTGCGTGTGCGCGCGCGGGCGTGTGTGTGTTAATATATTTTTAATTTTTTTATCATTTTTAATAATTTTTTTCGTTGCTGTCCTGTGGCCCTCATTTACACTCTGGCTATTGGCTGGATCAGTTAGCTGCCAAGCTGCGGGATGAGCTGAAAAGCCTGGAACCACCTCCACCAGTAATCTCTGTTCGTACAACGAGCTCTGCTGAGACTGAAAATATCAAAGTGGACGCTGAAAGGTATGTTGCCTCCTCTTGCAATTTAAACAGCGCTGGAAACATTATTATGATTCCTGGTGTTTAATTTCCCAACTTCACTGATCTTGTTGTCCCGGTTAGATCATGATCCTATGATGATCATGATCTAAGTAGAGCTTCGTAGCTTGTCAAATTACAGTTCCACAATTTGATATGGGAGGAGCCTTTGTATTTCAGGTTAGACATTGACGTGTGGAGGTCAAATTACAGTTCCACAATTTGATATGGGAGGAGCCTTTGTATTTCAGGTTAGACGTTGACGTGTGGACGTGTGTAAAGTCCAGTAGCCATGGTCTAAGAGAGTTGTGGGCTGTCGCAGCCAATATGTGGGAAAGAAGGTTATTAGCGGGGAGGAGTATTTCAATTTCCACTACACCATTGTCATCACAAACAATGGACCAGAGAAAGTTCGGCTCAAGACTCGGCACTGGGAGATTGTGGATGCCAATGGCAACAAGGAGATTGTCAAGTATGCTGACCTAAAGAATGAGTGCGATTGTAAGTTGGATGTTTGCATTGCATGGTGGAGGGGGTGTGTGCGTGTGTGTGTGTGTGGGTGTGTGTGTGTGTGTGTGTGTGTGTGTGTGTGTGTGTGTGTGTGTGGGTGTGTGTGTGTGTGTGTGAGTGTGTGTGTGTGTGTGTGTGTGTGTGCGCGCGCGCACGCATGCCGGGGTGCGGGTGGGGAGTGGGGTGTTGGGGCGTCCTGCCTCTCGTCGCTTGTGAGGGCATCACGGGTGCTTCCGCTTCAAGCCTCCTTACTTCATGCCAAAACAACCCCAAACTGTACTCCGCTTCAATCTTGTGCCCATCCCTCCGTTTGCTGTGCTCTGAAACACTCTGCAAATCCGCTTAGCCTGTTTGCTCGAGCCACAGCCGCGCCTGTAACCACGGAGCATAGGACCCGGCTGCACCAATCTGGGCGTTGTGGGGTTTTATTAGAAGCTGATGATGATGATGTGAAGATGGTAATATAGATTAGCCTGACTACTGAAAGTGCATGCGGTTGGGTTGGTACAGTGGCGAGGGGGTCGTTGGACAATTCCCGGAGCTGGAACCAAAGCAGAGCTACACCTACAAGTCATCGTGCCCCCTGCGGACCCCAAGTGGCACCATGCAGGGCTACTACACGTTTGCACGTCTGGATCCTCTGCTTGGCCACTATGAGAGCCGCGGGTTTCCCGTCAAGATTGAAGAGTTTGGCCTGGATGCGACCGAGCTAGATCGGCGCCTTTAAGGCTCTCAGACTGTGGTATTGGGTGCTTGCGGAAGTAGTAAGTAGAAGACCCTGAATGGGATGCCAGGACTAAGCTTGCCGGACGGGGCTTTGATGCTCTGAACGTGTCATTAGGTCTGAATAGAAGGGGTGTGAGTGAATACAGACGAATTCCATGAAGCCCATTGGGATAGAAGCCTGGTTTCGGTTGTATGTTTCTTCTTCTAAGCGACATAAATGTTTGCCTTGGCTTGTTCAACAGGCCTGCACTTTATTGTAGGGCTCAGAGAGAAATCCATACGCCTCCGGACTGAACACGGTCAGTGCCTTCATCTGGGGTGGGCCTTCGGCGCACCGGTGGCAGAGGGATTCTCAGGAGCTGTCTGACATAAGTCATCAAATTTGGGCGCAGAGCGCAAGCTGAGAGCAGCGCCCCACTTGATCAAATATTGTACTGTATTTAACTGAATGGCAATGGTGCACGATGAGCACTAAAGTGAAAGTACGACCACGTGAAGCCTTGCCCCAATGCATGGAGTGCGTAGGGTCCTCTAGGCTTCTTTATGGGAAATTTCAATTATTTGAACAGGGCTGACCCTGCCTCCGTGACATTCCCTTCAACACGCAGGGGTCAGCGCTGCCCTGCAATTGGACTATCACACTCACAGAGGGATGTGAGGTGATGCTGTAGAATAACTCTTGACAGGTGCAAATGCTGTAGAGTGTCTAGTTTCACCGGGGAATGATCTACACTCGATTTAATGAGCTGATAGAATGTGCAGGCATGCCACACCACGTGTTTCACACCCTGAGAGTGGTTCACAACCAACTTGTGTCCGGATTTGCTGCTAGCCCCTATCCCCCCCCCGGGGGGGGGTGGGGGGGCGGTCCCAGTGGGAGAACCCTAGCAGAGGGGTTACGAAGTCATTGCTGTCCTATGGTGGGGCGTTGCGAAGTTACTGCGAAGCCGTTTTGCGGACGGAAGCTGTTGTGAGAAATGGCTCATTTGCACACTCCTCTGCTTTGGGAACCCTCGGCACCATAAAAATATAGTTGCCACATCAGCTGGTATGACACATGGTGCGGGTTAAGATATACTACAATTTTATCTTGATAGTTGTCGATGTATGTAAGATGTAGCCTCGGTTTAAGATGCTTCATAGCACCATACTTATACCCTATCCCACAGCCTGCCCTCTGCACTGGACGAAATGTGTGTGTGTGTGTGTGTGTGTGTGTGTGTGTGTGTGTGTGTGTGTGTGTGTGTGTGTGTGTGTGTGTGTGTGTGGAGAGAGAGAGAGAGAGAGAGAGAGAGAGAGAGAGAGAGAGAGAGAGAGAGAGAGAGAGAGAGAGAGAGAGAGAGAGAGAGAGAGAGAGAGAGAGAGAGAGAGAGAGAGATTGGGGGCGGGGGGGGGGGGTTGAACACCCATATCATACCTAATGTCGCTGAAAGACAGCATATGTACAGGCTGTAGCAGGCAACATTTGTTAAGGGCTACCCCCTCCCACAATCAGATTGACTCCGCGCATGTTGTTCCATATCATTTCTAATCAGAAGCATAGGCAGCAAAAGCTTACAATGGAAACGCCCAAAAGTATGACTGAAATTACAACTTTACCAATACACATACCTTACAAAACAGTGTGTCTTCGCGTACGCATGCTCTCTCTCTCTCTCTCTCTCTCTCTCTCCTCTCTCTCTCTCTCTCTCTCTCTCTCTCTCTCTCTCTCTCTCTCTCTCTCCTCTCTCTCTCTCTCTCTCTCTCTCTCTCTCTCTCTCTCTCCTCTGTCTTCCCCCCCCCCCTTTTCCCATGGAACTCTATCGGCTTCTTTTAATCCTCGGATATGACAAGACCTACCCTGGACTAAATTGCCCCAATCTACAGATTTCCGGCTGACACTTGGTGATATGTAAGGTCTGTAACACTGAGGCAGTGGGCAGGACACAGTGCAGAGCTACACTAAGAGGCAGAAGCCACCGCTCCACGTGAGTGACAAAATGTATAGGCTGCATACTCCTGCCTGAACATGAGTAGTTCGCTACAATGAAGACTTTGGCGACCAGAGCATCTGCTTCACGTGCGTTGTCGCCGCACCGTATGCAATACAACAATGGCAGAACATGCTAGCCAAACAAGGCCTCAGAAGGTAATATTCTGTGCAAGCACACCCACAAAACAGCTGCCCCAGTACTGAGCACTGGTCGGCAGTCAAGGAACTCTGAACTTCGTGCATTGGACCCAGGCCCCAGATGTGCGTCTGAAGAGCCAACAGCTGTTCATACAGTTTGCAGTTCGCATGTGGCAGATACCTCCGCTAATGGCAGGTACTGTGCAACATGTACAGAAAGGGAAGGTATGATGCTTCCCTTCTAAAACATAGAAAACATCTCCAGCAGGCCATGCTGTACAGCCGGTCACAGCCAACGCCTGCAAACCACAGAAGGTACTCGGCAAGGTTAATCCATACGCAAGAGTGCTAGCCCACTGAATATGGCCCAGCCACCCTTCCTCCCTGGAGCTCCAGAAAACCCCTTCCCACCCCGCCAAGACCCAGAAGGGTCTCCTGAGAAAGCCAGCTAGAAGGGATTTCTGCTGAAGTGAAGGAGCCAGAAGGGTCTTCTGAGAGCATCCCTTCATGCCAGTCAGGAGCCACCCACAAGAGAGGGAACCTCCGCAGCCCACGTGCGGCTCACGCTATCTGAGACGGATGGCTGTGAGGAGCCAATGAAAGACAGATGCGTGTGTGGGCACCTGCACGGTTCCAGTAGCGCTAAATGGCTCGATTAGGCCAGAAACATGGACGAGTGCATTTTGACTGACTTTGCAATGAACGACCAGGTGATATGCAGGCCTCCGTGCAGGTTAAAACTTATGCAGGGGAGGTCGATGGATGTGGATGTGTGAAGGGTCCCAGCTCCCTCCGAGGAAAGAGTCAGCCGCATCCGACAGCAGCAAGTACACAGAGGTCCTCAGCAGGCAACACCCCGAGGGGCTTCCCGGAGCGAACCAGATCTGCGAACATGTCGTTGGTGGTCATCAATTCCAAGCAGTACATCTTCCCGTGGGAGGGGGATGTGTTGATCCCATGCACAGACAGCGGAGGAAACACCACCACATCTCCCGGGCCAACGGCCATCCACTCTCCATCGCAATACGCCTCTCCCTCACCTGCCCCATCCCCACGACAGCCGCCATGCCCTGTCACAGACCAATCCTGCTGCCCTTCGTCCCCATTTGCACTCAGAATTTTTGCAGTGTGGCTGGGAACACAGGTACAGAGTTGCATCCCAAGATGCTTTGACAGTCAAGCAGTAAACCACCTGCCAACGTGAAAAAACGCACACCCAAACGACACACAAGACTGAAGGGGTTGTCCACAGTCCAGAGCCAGCTAAGGCTTTTCCGTGCTGATGAGCTCTTATAAGCTTGAACGCTACAAATACCCACCATAAAGAGTGAACGTGGTGGCCAAATGCATAATCTAAACACTAAAAAGTGTTTTGTTAGTCCAGTTGTCTCTCACTGGCACACCATGCACCAGCTCCAGCGTAGCCGTCCCTCCCCACACCCATTTTCCGCACATCACCCCGCGCCCCACCAACACACCATGCTGTACGTAGATGTTCTTACTCCACCAGGATGGAACGCAATCAACAGGCATGGCTGCCACACCTATACCCATAGCAAGAATCTGCATACATAGGGTCTACATAGGGTATGCGACATTTCCAGGGAAAGCTTCAATGCAAATTTAGGACAAGCAGGATCGCATCTAGCTAGTCCCAGCTCCCTCCCTACTGGTTCCCCCACTCCCCTTCTGCCCTTCCCCCCCCCCCCCCCCCGGGTTCCACGTGTGGGAGGGGGACGCCGGCGCTATCATTGGGTGCTTCAGAGTTTTACTCACCGGCCAAGATGAAGAACAGCTCATGAGCTGTGGGATGGGTATGCAGAGGGGTCTTGTGCCCGGGCTCAAAGATTTCAACCCCAAATGTGAAGGGCACCTGCCACAACAGACCCCAGCCTCCTCAGATCACCATGATCATGTGCAACGATAAGCCCGCCCCCCCCCCAACACACACACACACACACACACACACACACACACACACACACACACACACACACACACACACACACACACACACACACACACACATGCACATATCCACAAAAAACAACAGGAAGGAAAAGGCGCTCGTAACTCCCAAGAAAGGAGGTAACCGCGAATGTAACAGAACAATGCGTCGAAGTGAACCACCCTTCTACTCCCCCCTACCCACAAGCCTCCCAAATGCCCTCATCATCAGAGCCATGAGCTTCCTCCCTTCCCAACACATCCCCCCCCCCCCCCAACACACACACACACACACACACACACACACACACACACACACACACACACACACACACACACACACACACACACACACACACACACATCCAAAAAAATTTAGACACGCGCACACCTGCATGCACGTTCTAGTAAAAGAAGGGATGCATACATCATCGCTCAGGGGGTCGAACACCAAAGCAAGGCGGTTGGTTTGCTTGGGGAGCTGGAAGGCGTGCAGGTCTTGCAGAGCGCGCCGCAGCGGGCCGGCTCGCGGGGACAAGCGCCGCAGCCGCCGCACGATCCGCTCCGCAATGGATGGCAGGATGTGCTGAAGGGGCCCCAGGCCTGCCACTCCCTCACCTCTCGCATCTCCCCTCCCTTGTACTCTACCTCCTCCATCTGCTTCCCCCCCTGCGCGCCTCTTGCCAGGCCCCCCATGCGCTGCCTCTCCCAGCAACGGCACACGATCACGACCATGGCCGGTGCCTCCTGAAGCATGCGACTCTGTCAATGACAGCCGGTCTGCCAGTCCAGCTTCCCCGTCGCTGTCCCATCCCACATGTACAAAAGTGGAGGAAGTATCCACAGCCAACCTGTCCCGTTCATGCGGATTGCTTGCAGGAGGTCCTCTCCACCCAGGCAAATGGGACAGCCTTGGCTGAGCTGCCTCGTGGTTGTCGAGAGCGCCCCACCTGGGACCGCTGGCAGCACTCGGGCCAGGCGGGGGCCCCCCGTGGGGACCGGGCTCATCTGCGGGATGCGGTTCTGGGCGTGGAAGTGCAGGAAGCGGCTGGGATTCCACTTCGAGGCAGCGCGGCTCTCCACGGTGGAAAAGATGGGACAGCCAGCGGCCAAACAAGGCGGGGTCCACACCTTCAAGCCCTGCATGTCGTGCTTCTCCTCCACCTGCTGGCATCAGGTCGTCCCCCACTCGGTGGCGTAGTCCTTGGTTGTGCAGTGGGGGAAAGGCTGAGTAGGCTCGCTCCTGTGCTCCCCTCATGAGGGATTGGACGGCTTCTGGGGAGAGGCGGCCGATCTCGGGCGCCGCCTGCCAGCTCCGAGATGCTTCCTCTGCTGCTGATGCATCCAATTTCACCGAGCCTGCAGCAAGGAGCCGAAGCCTGTTGGATGCAACTGTAGCACCCCTCCACAGAAAACTGCAAGATAGGACTTCAAGGTAGCATGCAAGATCAACATTTCAGGGCGTTATAAACACAAATGACCACAGTGACAGGGAATTTCCCGTAGGTTGTGACTAAAGGACCAGGTGAAGCCCCACTCCTGGGGGCCCCCGAAAGACCCCCCCCGGAAAACTGCCCTACCGCGCCTGCCCCATGTGTTGTGTCTAGCACCCCGTTCCCCGCAGGGCCCGCCTGCGCCCACCACGTGTGTGTGTGTGTGTGTGTGTGTGTGTGTGTGTGTGTGTGTGTGTGTGTGTGTGTGTGTGTGTGTGTGTGTTATAGAGAGAGAGGGGGGGCGAGAGGAGGGAGGGAGGGAGGGAGGGAGCGAGCAAGAGAGAGAGGGGGGGGGGGCGAGAGAGAGAGAGAGAGAGAGAGAGAGAGAGAGAGAGAGAGAGAGAGAGAGAGAGAGAGAGAGAGAGAGAGAGAGAGAGAGAGCGATAGAGAGAGAGGGGGGGGGGATTGTGTTGCCAGGCTCTTACTCACGACACTGCTACCACACCACCCACACTCATGTAGCCTCCATATAACTCGGTGGCAAGAGACCTGACCTGAAGGATGCTGCTCAACAATGTCAGGCAGCAGCAGTGTCAGTGATGCCAAACGCCATGTATGCAAGCTGGCGTCTATCGAGATGGTGGACTGTTCAACTTCCCAGGCATCAGGACAGTGGGGCAGCAATACACTGTCCCCAGGCCGCAAATCCAAAGGGTCTGCCTTCTCCAGCGCAACCTGCAGCGAAACAGCCATACTGAAGCAAGGAACTCCCTAACGAGGAACCAGTCGTGCAACATAAACTAGCTTCCTACCCAGACATAATGCCTCAGAACACAGCATTGTTCCTCCCTCCCCATACTGCTGGACATCACAACCATGCAGCGCCTTACGACAGTGTAAGGTGGCCACCAAGTGTCTATCCAGATATTGTGTCTGGCTTTTGTGCCTGTGAATGGCATGATCCTTTTGCAGTCAGGCCATGGCTCAACATGGTTGATAGAGATACAGTGAAATACTGCCTAGGCAATAAGCATCCTCACCTGCCCTCCATGCACTTTGGTGGGGAAGAATACCTGGGGGTCGGAATCAAGGACATATCGCAATGCAAACAGCCGATGATCCCCGTCAGTGTTGCCCCATGAGGCTGGCAACTGTGCGGACCCTCTTTCTGCATGGAGCTCAAGAGCCATTGCAAAAGGGAGCCCATCGCGAACAGGATCCAAGAGAGGTACAAAATAACGACCTCCACCAAGACTTCTCAATCCCAACTCAGCCAGAGACCGCTTGACTGCCGTGCTTCTTGGTGTGGGCTCATTCCTGTGGAGACCACCAACTATCAGAAATTAGATGCGAGCGCCTTCCAAGTCTCTGCAACTATGAGTAAAATGCAGCAAAAATTTTCCCGTGATGCGTCAAAAAGCTCTAACTGGCCCCAATGATTCGTGAAGCTCCTCTAACACTGATGCCATCCAAATTCCGTTCCACAGGAGGCTAGGATATGCTTTTGATTGAGCTAATTCTGGCTTGTTATCACAGTAGTACCTGGCAGACACTGGGAGAGCCCGATTCAGTATCCTGGAAAGGCCATGGCACGTGCAGGAAGTCGAGAACCCACAGGGGGGGGCCCCCATCTCCCGACGCTTCCAGAGTTACCGTTCTATCTGAGAAAGCCCTGATATAAAATAAGAAACACGGGCTTCATGTGCAGGGTGGTTCAATTAAGCTGGCTTTTTCTAACACCGAATCACCCCGAACAGAAACTGCCGGAACTGGCCACAAGGCTGCCAAGCTTTCTTCCGGACATGCTTTGTGCTTTCCAACAATTACACGCAGTACAACGTTGCTATAAAGTGCTTGATATAAAGTGAAACAAGACTCGTTCTTGCGTATGGTGAGATTTGCTTGGGCGACGGTTTTGTGTAGAGGAGGATGTTCCCGGGATTATCCGTGGGGACTCCCCACTAAGGACTCCGCCTAGAATCTTCGAGTCCCGGGCTTCGTCGCACCCGGAGTCCGACCCCCCCCCCCCAAAAAACTTGGGCGGCCCTTGGGGCCCCCCCCCCAAGTTGGGCCCCAAGGAACGGTGTTGACATTTGTACAGACCGTTAATTTTACGGAGCTACGGATCGTAGCAAAATTCCTTAGGTAATTTGCTGTCGTTACGGATTTGCTAAGGGGTGCAGTACAGATATTTCGGTGAAGTACAAAGGTTTTTTGGTGTAAAGCGGGGTTGATTTGTTACAGGAATTACTCCATTTTGCTCAAGATTTGGTAGATGCAAGAAATATTAAAATAAATTTCCAATGTTCGCACATAGTCCCGAATGACAGACGGGGTTCTCCCTAACACTGTTGGGCTTTGGCCCAACAGTGTTAGGGCCAAAGCCCATAATATAGGGAATTACGATCCGTAAGTTCGTAGTGAATCCGTAGCCATTGCACGGACTTTCGTAGACGAAGCAGGTGACCCACGCTTCTTTTTTAATACTGGGCGAGTTGGCCTGCAAGGGAGAGTACGTGGCCTGGGACTTCCGTTGCTCGCACAACCAGTTATGTTGAGGAGTGCTTCTGGTTAACCCACGAAGAAGGGTATCTCATCCCTAACGAAGAATGCTGGTAGTCTCCCGCAAGCATGAAGGCTCGGTAGGTTGTGCTCAGCCACCGGGCTCGGAGTTTGTAGGGACTTGCAAGGCCTTGCAATTGCCTACAGAATGAAGAAAGATACACGTCGACCCTGGAAAAAGAGATGGGATCTCTTGGTTTAGACACTTCGAGAAGTCTTGGTGAGTCTTCTGGTGAAATTGAAGAGCGATCTGATGGCAGTTCGCCGTGCAGTCAGGATACCTGCACTTCTCAATTTCAACTGCAATCGGGAATGTGTGGAAAATTTGCATGTCGCTTCATGTATTGAAACTCAGGGGTTGAGGGTTTCTGTTCGTACTGCGTCACTTTCGTAGCTGTTCGATTTACACCCTGTTCCGCCGCACACTGTTTTTAACGGTGGTTCATCGCAGGGAGATCGCCTACATGCACGTCTGATACTTCTATGTGCAGTGCTGAATCTGTTCTTTCCCGAACAGCGGATGAAGGCGCGTCATCTTCTACCCATGGAAGCTCTGCCGTAGCTGGGGATATAAGCCATGGTAGCACTCCGCTTGTGAATCCTTGCACGCTTTTTTGCAAACGTATCTTTATCAATTTTTGGTGATGTTTCTGTCATTCCAACACAGCATTTGAAGGCCTTTCCAATGGTTTGTCTTGAAAAATTTTAAACGCCGGCATCATTCTTTGAGGGCCAACATGAAATTCGTGCTTGCAGTGGACAATCTGTGTACATTGCATCTACGAGGCTCCATTCGGCAGGACCCAAGGACTACGGCATTTATGCAATGGCTTCCGACCGACGTGCCAGTTGTCTCTCAGGCTGATCTTGTTTATGCTCCTGACTGCTGCACATGGCGGAGCGGCGGTGTGCTATTCACAGTTGTCTCTTACAATTCCAGGACATATGCCTTGAAAGAAAAAAAGGTAAGGACCCGATTCAGCAAGTTGCATTTTTTTGGGACAAAATGGTTTCAAGTGAAATGCTGAATGAGCAAGTTTACAGATTGAGCTGACGCTGTATTCATCTAGTTGTTGTCATTGTCATCCCGCATCGATTAACAGCAAGTAGATGGGCACAGAAGAATACGTTCTTTGAAACTGAGCACGAGTTGTACCGTGCCTTGCATAGCAGCAGCTCTACGGCACGGGCGGATGCAATTGGTGTGTTGGATGACGGGTTTGTCTTCCAACGAGAGATACAGATGACCATACACTGTCGCAAACTCGATGGTGTTGCGAAATGTGAAGCAGTTGTTGTTGTCGAGGAGCCATGTTTGCGTGTCGTCGGGATGCTTATGAAGCATTACCAGAAGGGGACTTACACGAACTGATCAGGTAATCACATTTGTATTTGTTATGAAAAACCCTTGTTGGGCACTCCAGTGTTAAGTGCTTAAGGAGTAGTTGAGTGTGAACAAAGGCGGTACATGTGGGACTGCTAAGAACCTGTGCAGCCTGCCTCGTATCTGTCCAGGTAAATGTGTCAGTGCGTATGGTTATTGAATGTGTGTCAAGTGCCCTTGCCAAGCCTGTATTGTACATCACTCACCGAAAGGATGCCTTTCCTCTTGCTTGCATGTTGAACCGATCGATCCCGCGTCCTTAGATTTTCTTTGTTTGCTTATTTTTATTTTTATGTCCACATGGAACCCCCTTGTATCTCCTCCTCCTTGCAATTTCGCTCTTTCTGTTCTTGTTGTCTGCCGTTTGTAGGTGCACCAACTGTTTACTAGCAAGTTTGTAGAATAGGATGTCCATTGCGTTGGTCTGCTCTTTTTGGCGGGGCTTATAACAGCAACTTGTACTCCTTTTGGGTTCTTGTTACTGTCGTTCTGTTGGGTTAAGGTATAGCTTTTATATTGTTGCAATTGGCTGTGGTTTGTGCATTGAACTTATTGTAGTATGTTTTAACTAACTGTATTTTGTTTGGCCTCAGCAACGAGCCTTCAACGACATGCTGTCGTAAATTCGACCTGGCCCTGGAGGTGGCCTGCAATTTGGAGAGGCTGCACCGCTTTGGAGTTATCCATGGGGATCTCAAAGCCTCCAACATTCTGGTCGCAGACGATGGCAGCCTTCATTTTTGTGACTTTGAAACTGCAATTGTTCGGGATGATCCATCTAACACAGCTGATGGATGGAATGCCTTGGTTGTAGGATTTGTCCTGTCTTTCAGCACTTGCTTCATCTCGTCCCAAGCGTGTTTATTAGTCAGTTGTTGGTTCCGAGGTCAATTGAGTGCTGGGTGGAGCAGGGGTACTGATCCCTATACACCGCCTGAGCTGTTCCTTCCAGGGGCCATAGCAACTCCTCAAAGTGACATTTTCGCATTTGGAGCACTTCTGTGCCTCCTGATCGAGCAGCAGCCGCATGTAAACTGTTGGGACATGGAGGAGCACGAGAAGCAATACTTGGTATGCACTTCTTTTAGTCTATTCTACACAGTGTCCTGTGAAAGAGTGATTCGTTACCAAAATTTACGCCATGCTTGGTCCCTAGGAACCCACTTGTACACAATGCCTGTATCACATTGAGGGAGTGCTGATTGCTGGCTTTCCTGTTTGTTTTTTAAAAGCAACATATGGTTTGGCCTGGCCCTCCTCCATGAATATGCTACTTGTGCACAGGCGGGGAATATCTTCTATGGGGAGTCTTTTGGGGATGACTGGCCTACGGAGTGGCGTACACTTGTACTCAGCTGCATGGCCTTCGCTCCGAGTGACCGGCCGTGCTTAGGCGACATCATTAAGAAGTTAGAAGAACTACAACAGCAACACAGCCCAGCCACCTAGAACCTGAAGCGGTGGTCCTTAGGTACTAAACCATGAGTTGGTCCACCCTAGATGTCATTATTCATGCTCAATTGCGGAGCCATTGGTGGGACCCAGATGTTTGCAGTAGCCATTTCCTTAGGAGATGTGCTAGTTGACAGTCAGCTGGCCTGATTTGGTGACGGCTTTGCCGCAGTCTAGCGATATTTATGTCTTCTCACCTCCCACTTAGCTCCCACCTACCATGTATGCTCCCAGATAGATGTGTACATGTCTGCATATTGCAGACATGCTATGTTTCTTGCTGGAGGGTCATTTCGCCACTGGCTTTCTTGGCACTTCTGAAGTAGGCATCTATGCCTGACATGTGGAATTTTTATGTCGTGTGTTATAGCCTGGCTTGGCTTTCAGGGCGTTGGCTCGCTTCATTTGAGGTGTCACTGGGAGAACGAAATTATCCCACATTGATCCCACCAGCTGCTAAAAGTCCCACATCGATCCCAAAACGATCCCACGAGTGCGATAGATGTGGGATCGATGTGGGATTGAACTGTGAAAATTTGGGATCGATGTGGGATTGTGTGACCAAAGTGTACGATTCTGGGATAGGAATTTCCGATCCCACATCGATCCCACATCGACTGATGTAAAGGGCTGAACCGCTGCATATGGGGAGGGACGCGCCGTGGCGCGTGGAGGGGGCAGACGCGGCTTCGTCGGGCGTGTGCCAGCGGGGTTTATCATTTTGACGGGCTGGTGACGTATCGTTGCAGTGGC
>KV908368.1:131775-134275 GCA_002005505.1 Botryococcus braunii
ACACACACACACACACACACACACACACACACACACATTCCCTCTCTCTCCTCTCACTTTGCAATCCTGGAGACATACTTCCTATCCTCGGAAAGAGCCCCTCGGCCCTCCAGAGCGAAACAACTAAGAACCACCGTCACTCTTCATTTCCTTTTTACCAATATCTCCCCTTTTCTCCCGTTCTCTTTCTCAGATTTTTCCCCCCGGGCAAACACGGAACATCAACTCCTTATAGGAACACCCGGCAGGGAGCCAGGGGGGGCTTCATGTGCAGGGTGGCAATGAAGCTGCTTTTCTGACACCGAATCACCCCGAAGAGAAACTGCCGGAACTGGCCACAAGGCTGCCAAGCTTTCTTCCGGACATGCTTTATGCTTTCCAACAAGTACACCCAGTACAACGTTGCTATAAAGTGCTTGATATAAAGTGAAACAGGACTCGCTCTTGCGTATGGTAGAGATTTGCTTTGCCGACGGTTTGTGTAGAGGAGGATCCCGTGATTATCCGTGGGGACTACCACTGGGGAGTACCCACTGAGGACTCCGACTAGAATCTTCGAGGTTCGGGCTTCGTCCCGGAATCCCTCGGGACTCCCGAGCCGAGTCGGGAGTCTGACCCGGGGTCCCCCCGGCGTCCCCCCCCCCCCCCCCCCCCCCGGCACCCAAAACCAAGCAGAAACCGACGAAACTCCGCTCAGGAGCCTAAATACAAAGAGAAAATATCAAATGATCATCGGATATGCTTCCTTATATTATTCGTTATATTCCTATATATTCCTTATATATGCTTCCTTATATTCCTTATATTATTCCTTATTATGACTGATGTCCTGGGTGAGTTGGCCTGCCAGCGAGAGTACCTAGCCTGGGACTTCCGTTGCTCGCACAACCAGTTCTGTTGAGGAGTGCTTCTGGTTAACCCACGAAGAAGGGTACCTTATCCCTAACGAAAAATGCTGGTAGCTCCCGCAAGCATGAAGGCTCGGTAGGTTGTGCTCAGCCACCGGGCTCGGAGTTTGTAGGGAATTCCCTACAGAATGAAGAAAGATACACGTCGACCCTGGAAACAGAGATGGGATCTCTTGGTCTAGACAGTTCGAGAAGTCTTGATGAGTCTTCTGGTGAAATTGAAAAGCGAACTGATGGCAGTTCGCCGTGTAGTCAGGATAGTTGCACTTCTCAATTTCAACTGCAATCGGGTATGTGTGCAAAATTCGCATGTCGCTTTATGTTTGAAACTCAGGGGTTGAGGGTTTCTGTTCGTACTGCGTCACTTTCGTAGCTGTTCGATTTAATGCCCTGTTCCGCCGCACGCTGTATTAACGGTGGGTCATCGCAGGGAGATCGCCTACATGCACGTCTAATACTTTTATGTGCATTGCTGAAACTGTTCTTTCCCGAACAGCGGATGAAGGCACGTCATCTTCTAGCCATGGAAGCTCTGCCGTAGCTGGGGATATAAGCAATGGTAGGACTCCGCTTGTGAATCCTTGACGCTTTTTGCAAATGTATCTGAATCAATTTTTGGTGCTGTTTCTGTCATTCCAACACAGCATTTGAAGGCCTTTCCAATGGTTTGTCTTGAAAATTGTAGACACTGGCATCACTCTTTGAAGGCCAACATGGAATTCGTGCTTGCAGTGGACAATCTGTGTACATTGCATCTACGAGGTTCCATTCGGCAGGACCCAAGGACTACGGCATTTATGCAATGGCTTCCGACCGATGTGCCAGTTGTCTCTCAGGCTGATCTTGTTTATGTTCCTGACTGCTGCACATGGCGGAGCGGCAGTGTGCTATTGACAGTTGTCTCTTACAAGTCCAGGACATATGCCTTGAAAGAAATAGATGCAAGGACCCGACTCAGCAAGCTGCATTTTTTAGGGAGAAAATGGTTTCAAGTGAAATGCTGAATGAGCAAGTTTACGGATTGAGCTGACGCTGTATTCATCTTGTTGTTGTCATTGTCATCCCGCATCGTGTTAACAGCAAGTGGATGGGCACAGAGGAATACGTTCTTTGAAACTGAGCACGAGTTGTACCGTGCCTTGCATAGCAGCAGCTCTACGGCACGGGAGGATGCAATTGGTGTGTTGGATGACGGGTTTGCCTCCAACGAGAGATGCAGATGACCATACACTGTCACAAACTCGATGGTGTTGTGAAATGTGAAGCAGTGGTTGTTGTCGAGGAGCCATGTTTGCGTGTCGTCGGGATTCTTATGGACTATTACCGGAAAGGAGACTTGGACGATCTGATCAGGTAATCACTTTTGTATTTGTTATGGAAAAACCCTTGTTGGGCACTCCAATGTTAAGTGCTTAAGGAGTAGTTGAGTGTGAACAAAGGCGGTACGTGTGGGACTGCTACGAACCTGTGCAGCCTGCCTCGTATCTGTCCATGGTAAATGTGTCAGTGAGTGCGTATGGTTATTGAATGTGTGTCAAGTGCCCTTGCCAAGCCTTTATTGTACATCACTCACTGAAAGGATGTTTTTCCTC
>KV908368.1:146551-149051 GCA_002005505.1 Botryococcus braunii
TAATTATACTTTTTCCACCCATGAAATATGTGTCGCACAGACGAACGGGGAAGTTAAACATCACTTAGAGATACCTGGATCTGGTCTGGAGCATAAACAAAGTATTATAAATGTGTTGTATCTCTAGGAAGAAGGGAAACAATCAATTACAGTCACTTTAAGATAAAAGAAGCGGTTCCTCGAGGGAACTCAGGGAGGAATTTTTCTGTCCAAGAATACCAGGATGTGAGAAGCTCCACACTTGCAAGTAGAAAGCAGGGTCAAGGGAAAATAAATACAATTCCAGTTGAAATATATGAGAGGGTCACAACAATCGTTTACTTTGACATTTTCCCCATATAAGAGGACACCTCCTGTGTGTTTCAAGGGGGACTACACGTGTCGTGCACAATATACCCGGACTGAAGTGCTTCCTGGGATCATGAAAATCTCTTGCATTTAAAAAATCGTTAAAATATTGTAGTTATTTGTTAATGTGAACACTGTTGATGAGCTCACACGTCTGAGAAGGACCATCGGGTATGTGGATGCTCCGTGAAGGTACCCGGATATCCTGGATTTGCAATCGCGCAAAGCAGGGAATTTCTGTTTCATTAATTGTTTCATGCCTTAAATTGTTTAATGCCTCCTCAGATCTTCCCTATCTCAGAAGCTGCACCTGGCCAGCGGGCAGTACACACCGTTGCGTGTTTTTGCGGCCTTGTACAGCCGGCAAATCTGGCCAACGGTCCCCTAGATACAGATTTCCGGGAAAGCATCAAGTCAGGCAGGAAAAAAAGGGGGTGTGAAAGTGAATGAATCTTTAAATATGACGATGCGAAATGTAAGTTGATCATCTGCACCGACAATGATTCTAAGGAGTAGAGTCCTGGTGTCCGGAGGCGTGATCTGGTTCGTTCATGCGGTCGTCACTGCACATGGGTACATTTCACAAATGGAGTCGATGCAGGTAGTAAAACCTTTGACGTTTTATGAAATCAAAATGTTATGGAGTTCTCTCATATCTTGTGTTGACACCAGAAGTACGAGATTTCAGCTCTCGTTCGATGAGCTTGTCAAACCTCGGGGCTTGTTTTACATACAAGCAATGTATAGGATACAATGACAACAATTTAATATGTGATGCTATCAACTTTAAATTTCTGGTTCAGGTTTCGCCTGCATTTCCAACGTTACTGCAGGATATTAGGGTGCGACGTGGACTACAACCGATAGAGTGGGATTACAGTTTACAACAGTCATCGAAATTGGTGGTACGATTTTCATACGAATTCTCTACTCTTATTTAAATCGTTTATATGTGCATTAGTTGCTATCGTTAAGCGAACGCGGGCAGCACGGACCGGCATGTTCTTCCTGACAGCCCAATTGCTGCTGTTCAAAACGTTTTGCAGAGACTTGACTCAGTGATGAAGAATAATTTATTAGAAACTCATTTAAAACCCTTTTCGTGACTGGATCTGGCATCGGTTTGCAAGCCTTGCCACCAGCAGCTGCAAGGGGATCCTGTCGCAGTCTACCTCACTGAGAAGAGGCATGTCTGGTTAATCGGGAAACCTTAGCCACAGGCTGAAGAAAGGTCCAAGACTGCTTGTTCACTTGTGTGTTGATGTCTTTCCTAATGCCTGCCCTAGGGGGGAGTTCTACTTCGATTGGGAGACCCCAGTGCACTTACAGCAATTACTGAAGCAAAAGGTTAATGCAATGCGTTGCTATTTATGCAACAACTCGAGGGCCTTGATGGGGGATAAAATCTTGTTCTGTGTTTGAGACTAAGGGACGACCTTATAGGATAGGCTGCCGTGGTGGGACAGGCACAGTCATGCCCGGAAGAGCACGCCTATCACCGTCCTGGAGTCCTTCTGCACCACACACTTGAGACGGACTGCATCAGTGATGCAGTGATGACATGGCTCCATGGGAGGGCTGTCGGATCCTTTGACAAAGTGACACCCTCAACGTATGCAGCTCAGCAGGTAAGCAAAATTTCTGGGGACTTAAGCTCGTGCGGGAACACGCTCGCGCGCGCACACACACACACACACACACACACACACACACACACACACACACACACACACACACACACACACACACACACGCAGAGGCACGCGGGCCCTCGCACAGCGGGGGGATCAGGCTGGAGTCGCCACAGATACAAGAAAACTAGGCAAGGCTAGGGGAAAAAATGCTTTGCTGATGGAGGTGTGGTGAGGGCAAAGGAGGGATTAGGGGGTGTATACGTCAGCGAAGGAGTACCGGGGGGAGGAAGGGCAGCTGTCCCCGCCTTACCCTTACCGATTTGCATTAGGGCAAAGTGGGGGGAAGGAGAAAGTATGGACTGTTGGCCACCAGAGGCAAGTTGAGGCTGGCAGCTTCTGAAACTGACGGATGAATCTGCAAGCTCCATGGTTTGTTCCTTACGGGGAGGCAACAAACTTCTGGAGGTCATGCACATGTCTGCACACAGTTGTGCACAGACGATGGCACAAACACACAC
>KV908368.1:154051-176551 GCA_002005505.1 Botryococcus braunii
ACCAAGCTGTACATTACATGTGCCAGTCATCCGACGGTGCGGCACGTGTAATGTGTACCCTACATGAGCCAGTCAAACAACCGAGTCACACGTCTTATGTGTCTCGGTACACATTTGCAAGTTCATCTGGGGAGGTCCCCAGTTGCGACACGGCGCATGGCCTTGGCTTCCTACTATCCCCTAGAAAAGAAGCTAAGTAAATACATCTATGTCTTACTAATAGTCACATGAGCCCTGTGGCTACATTTAAGACCGAGTAGCTTTCAGCGCAAACAGAAGTTCATTGCAAATCTCACGCCAATGCCGCCTTCAAAAGCCTGCAACTGGGCCTAGCACATGCAGGAACAGAGCCCGAGAGAAAGCCTTTCTTGGCGGCGTCAGGCACCTATGTCGCTACTACTTCCCAGCAGGAGCAGGACAGAGACATACTGCATTTGGAAAACCACAATGTTTATGGTGCATGAATTCAAGCTTCGAAGCACTACGCTGTATGCTCTGCAGCAACGCAGTGCCTGTACCCCCCAAACTCCCCAAGCCGTGCATGATCCAGCTTTGGCACAAAACACGGCGGATCTTCCCCAGCCAAAAGGGTAGCACAGACCCTTTACTGGTATTCTACAACAAAAAGAACACAGGTACGGAGCCCCTGCCGACAAAGCCAACCGTCCAAAGTGGTTTCCTCTGGAGAGGACGCCACCAAGTGCGACCTCACAGCAGCACGCAAATGTGAACTTCGAATCATACAATCCTGAAGCAATCCAAATTCGCTTCCAGGCCCCTCTCCGAATCATTTTTCCACTCGGCTCCAATTCACCTCGGAGATCACATGATGGCATTGCGCCTTCCTTACATTGCAAAGATGCTGATCACGGACGTTTCTAGAATCTATAAATGAAGCCACGGGCCTCCTGTACAAGTGGTTAAGGCCTGGATGGCGTGCCATCAGGCTGTACAAATTTCCAAATTTACTGCTTCTTCCTACCCTGCCAATTTTCCAACAACCGGATCGCTCTCCATTGTTCCATGCTGGATTTGCTTCTTATGCATCACAGGGCTCATGATGTCTTACAGGAAAAAGGACAGGCTCTTAAAGCTCAACTATGCTTGAACCTCTTTGGGATCGGGTGACTGCACGCCGGAATCCTGCAACAGCTTAATGCTGCGTCTGGCATATTTGGGACAAACACGGTAAATGATTGCACGCAGGAACCTCCCAACAGCAGCTCAATGATGCTGCTGCTTTTCTGGAATCCATCAATTCATGTCAGTAGGCTACAGATTGCCCACAGAAAGCTCCACAGAGCAACTCAATGCTGTTTCAGCTTCTTTGGGAGAACAAGGCCAAGACCTGCGCGAAGGATAAGCCAGACGACACGAAGAATGCAGCACACAAGCAACACAGCTGACAGGATGATCACATGCCAGACAGCTACCACGTCCAAAGAATGGTAGGCGATGTAGCTCATGTCATTTCGAGGTGACAAGAGGTACTTGGCCCCATTGGTATCGATTGCGTGCTCCACCCAATCTACTCCCACATCACACACAGTAAGTCAATCCCTGCTCTGGCGGAGGTTAGGAAGTTACGAGTTATCAAATGTACAGCAACGTCTCGTGCACGTGATGGATCCATCACGTGGATGGCAGGGTCAGCATCGAATCAAACCATCACGGGTTTGAGAAGTTGCCAACTGGGAACCGCAATGCCCAAACATGCTCTTTCCTGATGACGCAGCGAAACAGCTAGTCAGTACTTGATTGAGGGGTCCATACCTTTTTCCTATGCTTTGATCAATATGCCAGTCTCACACAGCAGAGGATCGGCGATGATTGAGGCAAGGGAAAGTGCTTGGTCGGGAATGAGTGGAGTACAGGTGCCTCAAGGTAATAAACACATTGAAAGCCTCGACCATTTGCAACACCAGCCCAAAATTGGCCCAGCCTCACAACGAAGTAGACTTTGGAGGGAGGGGGAGCAGGGAAGGGGGGAGAGGGAGTGGGAAAGAGAGAGAGAGGGAGAGAGGGGGGGGGATGAAAGGGGGCCGGGGGGGGATAGAGAGTGAGAGAGAGAGAGAGAGAGAGAGAGAGAGAGAGAGAGAGAGAGAGAGAGAGAGAGAGAGAGAGAGAGAGAGAGAGAGAGAGAGAGAGAGAGAGAGAGAGAGAGAGAGAGAGTGTGAGAGAGGCAGGGAGAAGGCGGGGGAGGGGGGGGGGGAGATGGAGGCACCTGCAGCCTGCTGAAGGCCGGAGCGCTTACGGGAGCGAAGGGCCTTCTTCATGGACTGGGCCTCATCGTAGAAGGTAAGGTTGGTCAGGAGGCGGGAAAGCGCGGAGAAGACCTGCTCCTCCGTCACTTTGATGACACTGGGCAGTGGGATGCCCCAGCCCTGGTAATACGCCTTGGCCACATTATCCGCCTGGTCTGCAAAGCCGGCTGACCCCACAATGGGGACTCCGTGCCATGCTGCCTGCATTTTCCCAATCAAGCCGAAAGGGGTGGGTGTGGGTGTGGGTGGGTGGGTGGGTGGGCGTGCGTGCGTGTGTGTGTGTGTGTGTGTGTGTGTGTGTGTGTGTGTGTGTGTGTGTGTGTGTGTGTGTGTGTGTGTGTGTGTGTGTGTGTGTGTGTGTGTGTGTGTGTGCGTGTGCGTGTGTAGGTGGGTGGGTGGGTGGGTGGGTGGGTGTGATAATTTAGTTTGTACAAAGAAACTCATTCTTCATGCTTAGAGCCACGAGAAGCCCAGATGCAGATATTTTAAAGATCCCAGGCTTTTAAGGATCTTTGAGAGCCCTCATGAAGAAAACGCGTATGATCCTGTACTTCACTACCATCTAGGTGGTATCATGAGTGCAAAAAACAATAAGAATTCTTTCGGGAAATGGCCACTTGGAACCCCCATCATGAAGTGGAAAGGATCATGACCATTATAAGACCACAAGGGAACCAAATGGTGATTGTAAAGGACCTTGGACTTTCAATGGCCACCAAGGCCCCTCACCCTCAACGAAATGATTGTTCCTGGACACTCAAGGGCCACCAAAAACTCTCATCTTTGCCAATTTCGAGATTCTGGAATCTCAAAGGCCAACAGAAACCCAAATGGGATAACTTAGGAAATCTGCGCTTTCAGGGGGTTACCCGGAACCCTAACCATGGAAAAGTTAAGAGACCCTGAACGTTCAGGCACCACCAGGAACCCTACTCGAGAAGGGGTGCTGGGCCAATAGAAGAGATGCAAGGGGTTGTGGGAGGCCTGGGAGGCATCCATAGAACAAGAGGAGCCACTAAAAGGGTTTTAACTTAACGCCCCAGCAACACTATTAAGGGACGTAGTAGGGTGCAGGGGGTGTTATCAGATATGCTGGGCTTATAGGAGAGTGGCAAAGATTGCTTGAGGGGTGCACGGAGTTGCTGGGAGGGCAAGTGGAGTAGTGGGACAAGTGCAAAGGGCTGTAGAGGTTTAACAAGTGGGATATGGAGTGGTGGTTTGAGGCAGGAGCATGTGGAGGAGTGCAAGGGGTTGTAAGAGCTGTGCAAGAGGGATGTGGTGTGATGGTTGGAGGCAGGAGTATTTGAAATAGTATAAGGGGTTGTAAGAGCTGTGCAAGGGGGATTTGGAGTCATGGTTGGTAGCAGGAGGGGTGCATTGAAGGCGAGTCACCTCGTAAAGGGAGTTGAGGCCGCCATGAGTGAAGAAGGCTTTCACATTCGAGTGTCCCAGCAGGTCGTTCTGAGGGAACCAGGTCACGACCTGCCACACCCAAACCACCGTATCTTTCAACGCATGTCACAAACCACTGCACATTTCAGCCCACGTGTGTCACAAACAGCCAGGCCCCACCAAGGGCAAGCCAGCACCCAGGCAATCCTGGGCTTGGTAGGTGATGACGGAAAAGGAAAAGGGGGGGGGGGGGGGGGAGAGAGCAGTTCTTGTGCTGATTGGCTGCTGGGTTGGGGCAACTCGTTGCTGCCCTGAATCCCCCACAACCACAACGAAGAAGCGAAAGTAAGTTGGATCCAAACAATGGCAATGAAATGAAACAAAACATGACGCTTGAAATTCTGAGTGAAAAGGGTTGAGAAGGAGTGTCAGTGACACGACCACAATAGAAAGGTTCCCAGGGCGTTTCAGGGACGTCATTTGCTCCCTCCCTCCCTCCCTCCCCCCCACCCCCCCTTCCCAAATGCTAGATAAGGGCAACCCCCTCCCCCCCTCCCCGTACCTCCCTCAGGCAGCCCCGATATCCCCCTCCCTGGGAAAGGAGGGTTTACACAACAGCACCTGGAAACAGCAACAAACATACCGGACAGACATGCCCACCTTAATGTTTGAGCCCAGGCTTTCCATCCAGGACTTGTCTTCGCTGATCTCCTCTTTAGACAACTTCCACAGAACGCGTGCAGGGAGACGCGAGAGGGCCCGCCCTATTGCATCCCGTGCGCTCGGAGCTGTCACCCCAGCCCACCAACACTCATTCATTCTTTGGGTCTCTGTGGACCCAGTTTACCAATGTCCTCTTCCATGGTTTTGAAACTCCCCTCCCAGCCCATTACCACCTCGGTGTGACATTTTGCTCTTCCCTGCTTGACATTTGGAAGTCCCGCCCAGCCCACCAGCACCTTGAGGTGTGACATTTTGCTCTTTCCCCGTTGACATCTTGGAGCTCTCACCCAGCCCACTGAAAAACCACTCCAGTGTGACATTTTGTTCTTCCCTGCTTGACATTTTCCAGCACTCACCCAGCCCATCAACATCCCTGTTGACGGTTTGCACTTCCCCGATTGACATTTTGGAGCTCCCACTGCAGCCCATCAACACCCTGAGCGACTATCAACACCCCGAGCAGGGTCAGTAGCACCGTTTTGCTGTCAGTCCACTTTTCCAGCATTGTGGACCCTGCTCAATGTGTGTGTGTGTGTGTGTGTGTGTGTGTGTGTGTGTGTGTGTGTGTGTGTGTGTGTGTGTGTGTGTGTGCGTGTTGGGGGGGGGGGAGGGGGGTGCTCCCTTCCTCCCTCCCCACACCCCCCCCCTCTCTCTCTCCTCTCTTCTCTCTCTCTCTCTCTCTCTCTCTCTCCTCTCTCTCTCTCTCTCTCTCTCTCTCTCTCTTCTCTCTCTCTCTCTTCTCTCTCTCTCTCTCTCCCTCTTCTTCTCCTCTCTCTCTCCTCTCCTCTCTCTCTCCTCCCTCCCCCCGCCTCCCCCCGCCCCCCCGCCCGCCCGCCCGCCCGCCCTCCCTCCCTCCCCCCCCCCCCCTCTCTCTCTCTCTCTCTCTCTTCTCTCTCTCTCTCCTCTCTCTCTCTCTCTCTCTCTCTCTCTCTCTCTCTCTCTCTCTCTCCTCTCTCCTCTTCTCTCTCTCTCTCTCTCTCCACCCCCCCCCCCAATGACGGATCTTTATTTCCTGTCTAATCAGTCGTTCAAGAGATGAGCAATAGTGAGGGAAGACCATCCAGCAAAGGATTGTCTCCGGAGATGGCGCGGGAACGGCAACAAGATATTTGATTACTAAACCGCAGGCTCATTCAAGAATTAATGATTATGCAACGAAGAACGATGCCGTCGACTCCATTGACCCCCTCCACCGCCTACGATTGCTATCCAAGTGCGAGTGCTCATTGGGTTGACGAAAAGGAAGCAATGCTGAGACAGTGTGGAAGACCAGCCAATGCTTTATGTCGAGCAAACAACCTTTAACATTCAAGGCGACGCTTGTGGGGATGCTTGAACCTTCAGAAATAAGAAGGTAAGCATCGAGTGCAAGCTGGGGTGACATGATGGGGGCAGCCCAGATGAATCCTGCTGGCCTGAGATGTCTGGGGACAATCCAACGGCCTTTATATGCATCTGCCAATGATGCTTGCAAAAGTCACACATGACTTCCCAGGGAGAGCCTTTTTTTGTGGATCGATGAATGTAAATCTGTTGATTTTCTTCAACTGTTTAGTAATGCACATTTGGGGATTTGGGAGGTGGGCAGGGCTTTGTCTCCTGATACAGAGAGACGGGACTTACTGACTCTGATGAGGGTCCCCGTCGACACCAACACGCAGCCCCTGTCATCGCCAGTCACCCACTCCTGCGGGGCCAAAAGCAGCGGAGGCTTTAGTGGATCATCGAGTCCACCACCACTGGATCCTCACCAGCTACCCAGGCAAACGGCTCCAACCGGTATACAGACTGGAGTTTTCTCAAACCCTTGGAACTTGGACGGGGAGTCCTGTTGAGTGATTCCCCCAAAGTTTTTTTTTTTTTGGGGGGGGGGGGGGGACCCGTTGAAAGTCCCCCAGGACCCAAGGTATTCCCTGGAAAGAGCCCCCAAGGAAGACGCCCCAGGCTGTGTTTTTTTTCAACTTATTTTTTTGGGGGGATGGGGGTTCTCCCGCAAAGAACCCCCAGGAAGTTGGGGGGGGGGGGGGGGGGGGGGGAAATCCGCTGGAAAGACCCCCACTTTGTGTATCACAATGGATCACAAGGTTGCGAAGAGCGTGAGCGTACTTGCACTGGACTAGTACTGATCACCGAGTCAAATTCCAACCTTAGTGGAGCAAAGCCTCAGACATGTATCGCCGTTCGTTTTTAGTTTTTTTTTCTTGCTTGCAACAACAGGAAAACAGAACTTGTGAATTCTGCCACGGCCTCTCCCGCGGGGACTCGCTGGCAATCTGAACGGGCCGAAATGCAGCTTGAAACCATCAAAAGACAGAGGAAGCTACCACAGAGGCTCGCAGGCAACTAACCCACTGGCTGGCAGAACCCAGAAAGATAGGAACCAGCTTCCACAGGCGGAGACCAAGGTCTTTGAGGTGGTTGGCAAAATACAGAAGAAGGGAAAATGTTGGATTACAAGGTAGTCAAGGTCCGAAAACACAGCACCCAAAAGCCCCTTTCCCCGCCCCCCCTCTCCTCTTGGTGCCACATGACAGGTCCCTGACGGGGTCCGTGGTTACAGGGCCCATATACCTGGTTAAAGGAAGGAATTCCAGATTAAGAGATAGGAAATTCACATGAAAACCCTAGCATACATTGCTAATCTAAGACTCAGTACGTTTGCTTTACCCTGAGACTGCCCCAAGCTGTCTGCAATACAGGAGTTGCTGCCCTCTCTGGGCCTAGGCCACATTCTCTTGGCTCTGGCATTGCATTTTTGCAAACACGATGCAAACGAGAGCGGTTATGGAATTCTTTTTGGATTTTCCCACGCGCGTGCGCGCTTGTGTGTGTGTGTGTGTGTGTGTGTGTGTGTGTGTGTGTGTGTGTGTGTGTGTGTGTGTGTGTGTGTGTGTGTGTGTGTGTGTGCGTGTGTGTGCGTGCGTGTCTCTCCCTCTCCCTCCCCCTCTCCCTCTCATGTGTGCATGCGCGTGCGTGCGAGCCCCCTGGTCGGATATAAGCATGGGCTTGGTTCCCACCTATCCTTGCTTGCTCTGCCAAGTCAAGCACGGATTCTTGATTGACGTTGTGTGACGTCGAGTCAGCATGACCCGCAAGACAAGATTGCACGGCCTAAACTTATATCTATATCACTTTTCCATTTAAACTTCTTCCCGAGCCCCATGCTTCATGCCCCCTTTTGCTTCTCCTCATCTTTCCTTGCCTATATTTCCCAACCCCTTGTGCACAACCTCCCTGCCTCTCCCCTCTGCCCTCCCCGCTCCCCTGCCCCGATCATCCCATTTTGCCCCTCCCCCCTTCCACCTTCCCCCGCATCCATCTACACGTTTCCGTCCTGCTCCCAGCCTTTTGCGCCTCAGCTTTTCTCTTCTCCCAGCCTGCTGCACCCCCTTCCCTTCTTTTCCCAGCTCCCCTGACCTTCCTTTTTAACGCAGGGCCTGCAGGGCCACGCATGAGTTCCTCTTCAATACACCCTTTCAGATTACGATGTGCTCACACACCAAGGGGTCACCACCACCACACCCATTCGGACAAGGTACCCCATCAGCCTTTACAGGGAACATCACCACTTGATAAGTTTTGCAAATTAAACATGTGTTGATCCAGCACTTGCTGCCCCAACCCCCACACACACACATGCAGGCGCATGCGCCCATACATACCACCCCCACCTTCCAACCTGTCTGTGTCTGTCTGTCTGTGTCTCTCACACACACACACTCTCTCTCTCTCTCCTCTCTCTCTCTCTCTCTCTCTCTCTCTCTCTCTTCTCTCTCTCCTCTCTCTCTCTCTCTCTCTCTCTCTCTCTCTCTCTCTCTCCCCCCCCTCTCTCCCTCCCTCCCTCTCTCTCTCCTCCTCCCTCCCTCCCTCCCTCTGTCTCTCCCTCCCTCTCCCCTCTCCCTCTCTCTCTCTCTTCCTCTCTCTCCTCTCTCTCTCTCTTCTCTCTCTCTCTCTCTCTCTCTCTCTCTCTCTCTCTCTCTCCCCCCCCCCTCCTCCCCCATGGCACGAATGACATGCACACATGCGTGCACGCACGCACGCACACACACACACACACACACACACACACACACACACACACAACGCACACACCACACACACCACACACACACACACACACACACACACACACACACACAGAGAGAGAGAGAGGGGGGGGGTGGGGGAGAGGGGGGGCTGTGCCGAGGTGGCGCAGAAACAACCCTGGATAGTTTTGCTGAGAGATGGCGCATGTCGCACCTCAAATTCAGGGGGCAGGGGTTTGGCATCCTCTGCCAGGATAGGCCCCACCAACTTGACGTTGGGAAGCAAAGGCCTTGGCCACTCCATGGTGAAGTCCGTGTTGTACAGCACAAGCTGGCCGCGATCCCGAGCACCTGGAGCGTTCCAGTTGATGCTGTGCTTCTTACTGTTCCACGCACACCCACCGCCAGATCATGGCCTTGTAGCACCTCATGCCCTGTTTCACTCTGTATGGCCTGTGTATAAACATCCTGTGACATGCAGAAACGGGTCCAATCCACGCTTTTCCCCTGAGGATCTTTCTGGGGAAACTCCAAACCTTGTACGTCTAAGCCTTGCAAAAACACGCACCATATCTGAACACATGTGTTATCTGTGCAAAGTTTCCATGAAGTAGTCACAAGGTTCAACTTTGGTTCACCTTGCAGGAAACGACTGCTGTGAAATGATACGCTGGGTCGTATCTTACTTGAAGCCAATAAGCCAAATTTCTTGACCCAGCAATCAGAGGTACTTTCGAAAGTATTTTCGTTTTTTTTTTTTTTTTAATTCTTTCTTTCCCCTTTCAGTTTCTCTTGCTGAGAAGCCAATAAGACACCAACCTTATATGTAGTAGCCACGCAAGATTACCAACGATTGAGCCAGATTCCACATGAATGAACTGCGTTCAAACTAAGGCCGGGCTCAAATTTGTAGACACACCGCGAGGAATCCAAAAGGCATCTGTCGACCATGGTGATTGCAGGGAAAGGCAAAAGTGGGCGTCAACAATTGGCAAAGGGGACTCACTACAACTTGGACCAAGAGCGCCTGGTGAAGAACTCGTCCAGAATTGTGTTAACAAGGAATACTCCGCTGTTGTAGATTCGTTCTTTGAATGTCTGCAGAACGTGAAAGGCTGCCCGCTCAAAGCTCGACACCATTCACAAATGTGGGATCCCCAGAATGGGTAAAATACCAAGACCAAGACAGACTGATTCCATGCTTCCCACGTCTGTGTCAATTAAAAGCCAGCACACGCACATGCACCTACATGCACGCAGGCACACATGCGGCGCGCGGCGTGCGCGCGCACACACACAGACACAGACACACACACACACACACGCACACACACACACACACACACACACACACACGCACGCACGCACGCACACGCGCACACACACATACACACAGAGAGAGAGACAGAGAGAGAGGGGGGGGGAGAGAGAGAGAGAGAGAGAGAGAGAGAGAGAGAGAGAGAGAGAGAGAGAGAGAGAGAGAGAGAGAGAGAGAGAGAGAGAGAGAGAGACCCCCAGTCCCCCACTGTGCGCACACCTGCTCATGCGCCCCCCTCCCTCCCTCCCCGCCCCCTCTTCCCAAGGCCAACATGTGCTGCTGGACTCCAGCCAGGACACCAGGACCAAAAGATAGCTACCATCTGTTTAAGGCGCGCGTGCGTGTGTGTGTGTGTGTGTGTGTGTGTGTGTGTGCGTGTGTGTGTGTGGTGTGTGTGTGTGGTGCGTACGTGTGTGTTCATGCGCGCACGATGTGAAAGACCGTGTGCAGGCGTTCCTCAGTAAGTCTGCATGCATTTTTTTTTTTTTTTTTTTTTTTTTTTTTTTTTTTTTTTTTTTTTTTTTTTTTTTTTTTTTTTTTTTTTTTTTTTGTTGTGTTTTGTGCGTGTATGCGCTCAGACCCGCCCACAGCCTTCCCTTCCTCCCATCCCCAGCCCGACCTTCTGACCGCAATGCCTGCCATCACATCAGCGTTACCAAACCAAGCTTAATCTCCACTGAAATCAAAAAGACACGGTGTGGTACTCATTGACACTGTCCAAACAGTTCTGCCCACGCGAGAGACTTGTCCGCAGGCCCTGAGCTGCCGTTTTGGGGTTGGAGCACACCATGCGGTTCGACAGACGAGTCCCCATTTGTGGAGTGATGGAAATGGGGTTGCAGACGTCAAAGTGCCAGGGATTATCCAGCCAAATGGGGGAATGGAAAGGGTCGATAAAAGGAGCTGCTGACAGCGCCACAGTCGACAAATTCAGGCGTAGACCGATGGACGGCCCACATGAGCTGATGGTCTCATGCACAAAGATGTCAAATTTGTAGTCCTGCATACCCCATGACCTCTGTTAGAACCTGCGCTCCGCTTTTGAATCTCCCAAGCAGCCCGTTTAAACCCCTACCCCCTTGACCATCGGGTTTTTACGCATTTCACCTTCTCCACCCTTGGTGCATCCCCTGGTGCTGTCAGGTGTCAGCAGTGCTGCTGTCGGAAACACAACTTCTGAGGGGAGTAAAAGAATGAAATCGAATGTCAATGAGGTCAAAAGCGTCTCATCTTCATCCCTCCCCAGCAATTAATGAAGGCGATCAGAATCGAGCCCTTGCATGCTTTTCCTGCCATGAGACTTGGTAAGAATGTAGAGAACGTACATGAATGTCGAGAACGTACATGGTTTTGAAAGGAGCCAGAACCGTGCATGAACCTTAGTGGGAATGTGGATGGAAGAGTGCCAGACCTGGAGCCGCTTGGCAAGGGTCGAGTTTCCCAAAATGCTGTCACAGCTGCTTAGCTGCGCCTCTGATATGATATACTTTATCACAGAAGGGTGCCACGTCATGGTACGTGGCATCCAGATTGCCCGTCCCTCAGGAGTCAGCCCAAAGCCTGCCTTTTCATATATCTCTAATGTCTTGTTTGGAGCCGCTGCCAGATGCGGCACCATGACTTGTGGAGCAATCACCTAGAATCATATGCACGGGTTTGATGAATAAGTTTTCCTTCACGTGGGATCCATCTACAGTGACATAACGATACTCGACCAACGCTTTATGCTCAGAGACAGAAGGCACTGTAATGCACCGAGAGACATGGAAAGCACAATACCATTTGCATAAATATTGAGGATACCCCAGCTAAATGTCTCAATTGTAAGGCACGGCAACATTGTTCGTGCGCACCACAACTTGATGCCCTCGAGCCGCTAGTTCATTGGCAACCTTCTCCAACGCAAACATGTGACTGTGAGGATAATAGTTTAATTCTGTCTGCAGCAACCCGATCCGTGCTGCTTTTAGACATCCTATCCCTGCTAAGAAGACAAACCACGGAACAGCATGCCGCAAATGCAGCGAGGTTCGAAACGCAGACACGCGGCGCATGATCTTTGCAGATAAACAGAGAAGTGTTAGGAAAACCAAAATGAAATTTTGCTCATATCCTGCACATAAGAACAGGTCCCTCAGGAGTTTTGATCGTTGCACAGGAAATCATCATTTCAGAACGAGTCTAAGAATTAAACAATGCGACAGCCTTAAAAAGATTATTGCGAAGTTCACTATGCAGACATTCTGGTAGCTTCATGTAATGATTTCGCCCTGCCTTCTTCGAGGCATCGGCACAGCTGATTCGGCATGTTTCTCGATGTACGGCTCCCGCTTGGGACGTCAATTGCACTTACGTCACGTAAGCAGCCTGTTAGCATCACGTAGGTTACGTGATGCTAACGGGTTGCTTTGTTGCCTCCAGAGTCTGGAGTGCAGACTATGTGCTGGCAACAACTCTGGAGTCCAGGGGCGGGATTACGACATCTAGTCTATAGACTCATTGGCAGCCTCAAGCTAGATTGGCATACAAGGAAGGCCCAGGCGCAGACGGATGAAAGTGGATCATCCTTTTGACCTTTCAAAGATCTATCATCCTTTCCCCTTCCTCATTCGCTCTCCCTCGCTCCCTCCCTCCCGATAGATCAGAACATACATGGACCCCCCCCCCCCAACACGCACACACGCACGCATGCACGCACGCACGCACACACACACACACACACACACACACACACACACACACACACACACACACACCACACACACACACACACACAAAGAGAGAGAGAGAGAGAGAGAGAGAGAGAGAGAGAGAGAGAGAGAGAGAGAGAGAGAGAGAGAGAGAAGGGGGGGAGAGAGGGGGGGAAGAGAGATATAGAGACCGTGTTGGATTTCATGAGTTACAGTAAAGACGTTTTCCACTTGAGACAGAAAAGATGGGACTAAATAGTAAACATGAGGAACTGTAAGTAAGGAACAATGTCCTTATTGAATGCCTGCATGAACTATATCCATAGAAAGATTAGCACGTGGTTGCCGGCTTAGAGATATGGGCTGTGATGTTGTTTTGTGACAGTGTTGTAGTGCCTCATGTACATACTGATGAAATTCACGGCAGGCGAACACTCTTTATAGACTCATATGACTCAAGCTTGTAAAATAATCCACAGCATGGGCGAAATCAGGGCAACACTTCAGCAACTGCAGACGATTCAGTTGCGTTCAACGGGATGACGCATGACATGTACTTTATATATATGAAGTACATGCAGATGTGCAGATCGCTAGAGAAGAGACTCTCCTTTGTTGTATCTAGGTAGACGCCAATATTGATTGTTTACACGATATTGATAGAGCCTCTAGATCTCCTCCATAATAATAGTGTGATAGTAGATATCTCGCTATCTTCGTTACGGCAAGATTGAGCTTAAGCCTCCTACGTCATGCTATATTCCAAACTTATAAGGAATTACTAAAGTGGTCCTTGACGGATCTTACTCTTATGCCCATGCATTCATATAAACCATACATTTACACTTAACCAAAAACCCCATTAAAACTCCAGCCCTTCGTTCACCATGGACGCCCTGATTGCTGTTTACAACATCAGTCAGCATTCAATTTTAAGTTTAGAGTGCCTGGATTCCAGTTTGTCGCGTACGCTTCATCAGGCGGAGTTCCTTGCGATTGCAACTGAAAAGGAACGCCACCTTGTGGAGTCCCATGCATGTGGACTCATATGACTGCAGACTTCGTAGTAACTTAACAGCATTGCACATGCAGGGAATCACTGACATACCATGCTAGTCATACACGTATTTCCCGAGTGTTGCATCTTGCAGGATCGTTTTAGGAATGGGCATGTACGTACTTCAAGCGCATAGTGCTCCTAGCATCTCGCTAGCTGTACATGTGACCTGACCAAGCAAACGTGCATGTATGCTCCTCAGCATGAACGACGATGACCAAATTGGCTCTTGATTCTACATTGCGAAGCCACGTACCCTAAATTACCACAAGTTTAAGAGCTTGCTGAACAAATTTGATTTAAATCTATCAACGAATTCGAATTTATTCGTTTAAGTCAAAACTTGTATATCTTATCGGTTGAACCCTTGAACTTGAAATGTGCGCACTTATTAGTGTAAGACCTAGCTTGTTAGTTCTAGGGCTGCCTTGATCAAAAACACGGCGGCACCTTATCCAGTCAGCTGCTAATTTTTCGGACAAAAAGTGAAGCATATCATGTTTGTGCCTGTGCAAGGATCAACCAGAAAAACAAACGAGATAATCGTCGACGTCCTAATTAGGCTTGTAAGCCTAATGGCTCGGTGGCACAATCCTACTACCGAAAAACTCTGCGATAAGCCGCACGACATTGAGTACAATCTAATGTCCAGTGCTGGGGGCAACGTGTTCAGCAAGTGCTTCCTGCGCCATCGCTTCGACTGCATGCAGTCGAAGCGATTGCTATGTTGCGCAACCCTTGAACTTTCGAGGGACCTGTTTGATCCTTGCACAGCACACTGTCTATCAGCCTCTTCACTCTAGTTGATGTGAGACACTTTGACTCCAAAACTTAGGGATCTCGCTCGATCAGCCTTTTGAAGTACAACATTCCATAATTTCAGGAAAGGTGATATTCATAACCAGCAAGGAGTATGGGAAGGCAAGGGACAACACACAAGGTGGTTGCACCGAGACTCAAATCTGGTTTTGCTTTCCATCGTCTCCTTTTCCACCTGTCTATTTTCAAGGCTTTTCAATTACTACTACATTCACAACATCAAAGACAACCGAGGAGGCTTGAGGGGCCAATTTCAAGCGAATTGGACCGAAATTCTGTAAGTGATCAAATGATATGAGAACCGAGTGCTGCATGTGCAGCAAATAGATTCTGAATTCTAGAATTCAGGAGAGGAGGTGGCATGGCGAATTCGTTTAGACGCAAGCCTCAAGGAAAAACCGCAGCAGCTGTGCCATGCACGCAAACGAATTACTCAACCAATTCGTCACTGAATTGACAAGTCAGCTTGATGACCCGACACAACCCATAGACAAGGTGTATGGACAGCCGAAATGAAATCCGGGCTTGGCCTTGCAGTTCCTGGGTCACCTGTTGCTACGAATTACAAAAGGGACCCTTCCCGTTGAGATGCCTTATCGGTCCATCAGTTGCACACCAAACACGGTTGTTGTAACACGATCAGACGTAAAATAAAAATAAAAATAAAAAACACACAAACAAACAAATCCTCATGTTCCCTCTCTTGGGACAACTCTAATACGTCTCTAGCATTACCTCCAGAGGAGGCATTCCAGTTCCTCAGGATGGCTCCCCGAATGCCTCGCCAGAAATGCCATGAGGTCCTGCGCTGTGGGTCGCTCTGCTGGATTCGGTGTGCAGCACTTATCAATCAGATCTGCTACATCTTGGTTGCACTCTTCTGGAACTCTGCATTTGCAATGGAAATGTCTTCAATCACTTGCTAAGCCGCGGGGTCTATCACTGGTGATATTTCTACCAAGTCTACTACTACTGCTACTGCTACTGCTACTGCTACTGCTACTGCTACTGCTACTGCTACTGCTACTGCTACTGCTACTGCTACCGCTACTGCTACCGCTACCGCTACCGCTACCGCTACCGCTACCACTACCACTACCACTACCACTACCACTACCACTACCACTACCACTACCACTACTACCACTACCACTACCACCACTACTACTACTACTACTACTACTACTTCTTCTTACTTCTTCTTCTTCTCATTGTTCTGTATCGAACCAATGATTGTGGGGGAGAAGCTTCCTCCCTTCAGGGCGGATACCAAGAACAAAACTCCCCCCCCCCCCCGCACACACACACACACACACACACACACACACACACACACACACACACAAACACACACACACACACACACACTCTTCTGCACAAAGACAAACAAACACACACACTCACATACACACACACACACACTCACACACACACACACACACACACACACACACACACACACACACACACACACATACAAGATACATAATATTTGTGAATGCAATCTGTGAAGCTGATAAGTCACATATGTTAATACACATGCAAAACCGTTATATGACCAGCTTCACACAATGATCCGGGGACCACGGACGCTCAGGAATGACAGTCAGTCATAAGCTGTAAGACTCCTATCCGGCCAAACACCAGAGGATGAGTTTGAAGAGCAAAAACGTTGCCGGCTGCTTAAGTGATGATCGATGTGCATACACTTCTTGGGTTTCCATGTACGTAAATATGAATAGCAAGCCACCACCACATGCAACTTGTGTCAACTCCCTTTCTCTGCATACCATCAATTTATTTTAACCAACTACTCCTCCACAACTCCTCTGCCGACATTTCTCTCCCCCTCCCCTCTATATTTACCCACTCCCCTTCCTTTCCCAACCTCATTGCAGCACTTGCACAGACCCTCCGCTTTCTGGTGCCGCTTCTGTGGCTTCGACTCCAGGATCTCTGCTGATGCAGTCCAAGTGGCTGAGCCTTCAACCGTGAGGAATTCAAGATACAGCAATGTTTCCTGATACTACACAAGAAGTTGTAGGAGATACTCGAGGGATGAAAAGGATGCGTAGCGGACGAAGGATGCTCACCTGGGCGCACGCATGCAGCCCCTCCTCGGAGTTTCTCCTGTCACCAATTCCCTGTGCCCAACCATTACCAAACCTATCCTTAAGCACACTCGACTGTCTTCCATCCCATTGCTGCGGCTATCAGCCGTGCGTGCATGAGGAATATGTGTGTGTGTGTGTGTGTGTGTGTGTGTGTGTGTGTGTGTGTGTGTGTGTGTGTGTGTGTCAGAGCGCGGGCGCCATGCATCTTAAGAGCTTGGCACTGCGTGCTCATACGGTATGTCTACAAGACCAGGACCACATGAATCATTTACAGTGCATCATATGCGAGCCCGACCAAAAGGGACATGCAGACACTGACACAGAAGGCAGACCGCATGATGATCGCAAGAATGCATTCCTTCTTGTACTTAAGGTAACAGTGAGATATATCAGTCTCTGTACGTGGATTGAGGAGTCAGCTTCCCTAGCGGTGCACCCATGATTTCCATAGTTGCAGATTCAACCTCCTCAACTCTGCGCTTGTTTGTGTTTTGTCCTGTGTGATTAGCAACAGTGGCCTACCATTCTTCAAAAGAGAACCAAAGGTTTGGATTGCAATTTACAGTAATTACACTTGTACCCCAGGATTCATGATAGCTCAACAACACGGTCCACATATGTTAAAGCCATTCATACTTGATTCCCTTTTCTAATCCTCCCCTATCATCCCTTCATTCCATCTGAAGTCCGTAAGAGCCCTTCAGAGACAGGCTGTTGGAGTCGGCATCCAGCATTGCGCATCACAATGTGTCGGATAGTTCAAAAATGTCAACGTTGTTATCAAAGTTGTGCCAAGCATGTTGATGCCCACAGAAACTTCCCCATATTTTGAACACCGTCATTAATATCGATCTGAGTGCCGCATTCAGAAGCATGCTCATCTTCTTGTGTATTCCCTGAGCTTGATGATGCCACAAGACGACCCGCGTGTCTGTTTTACCAACCAAGGGAGCAGCAACTGGTATTGACAGTCTGCAAGGTATTGACAGTCCCCCCTTCCCCCCGCCCCCCGGCGACCCCCCAAGGGCATTCACACACACACACACACACACACACACACACACCACACACACACACACACACACACACACACACACACACCACACACACACACACACACAGAGAGGCGGGGCGGGGAGTGAGTGAGTGCCAGGCACCGCACCGACTACACCGAACATCTGCAACGCATGTGAATAGGTACACAGGTTTAAAGATTAAGATATGCAGCATATCTCAAGCCACGTTGCTTCCTGCGACCAGGCAACTCGTCCTAACGCACTAAAGACCCCCACCGTGCAGGCTCCCACGTGTGAGAGTGATGCGAACGTGGTGGTATGAACCATGACTCAGGGGTTAAGGGAAGAACCCCACCAGAGGATGACCCCGAAGGAGTAGATGTCCGCACTACAGGCAGCACGCCCCTCAATCAACACCTCTGGAGCCATGTAGGGGAAGGTGCCTACCAAGCCCTGCATACCCAGAACACACCCAGTATTGGACCCAGAAAAAGATGAAGACAGGAATCCATAACCGATCCTTACGTCGTTCCTCTCCCAAATACTCATAATCACCTCCATCCTCACAAGGATGTCACTCATCTCTCCATCAATATACAGTGTCCCCTTCCTTCCTCACGTTCAGTCCTCACATGCTCATTTTCTGGAAAAATGCCTCTTTACCCCTCACAATTGCAGATTCATTACTCAGATTTAATAACAAAACCACACTGGGACACACATTGTCAGTTTATAAGGCTCACTTAAAGATGTACAGCACCTTCCAACTGTACAGGCCCCTTTATCCCATCCGGCAGCAGTGGGGCCCTACTTCGCGTTGATTGGGCCCGTCTACCCCCAATACCGGCGTAAGCGCAGATACTACTGTAGTCTCTGTGATAGATCAATAATAAAATATTTAATAATCCATCAGATCCTCTAGAGCTTTACACTCTACATCCTCTGCTTTGTCTGGACACTTCAAGCAAGTTTATGGTGATGTTATTGTGGTTTACTCATCAGCACCAGCCGGTGTCTCCCGGCGTCTTTCCCTCCCTCCCTTCCATTCATACATGCCTCCTGGGGCCACAACCACGGGGGGGCCTGTGTTGCAGCGGCACATCAATCACTAATCTTGAGGAGGAGGAGGAGGAGGAGGAGGAGGAGGAGGAAGAGGAGCAGGAGCAGGAGGAGGAGCAGCTTGAAGAAGCTTCTTAAGAGTAATAGTATTCACCAGTGATAACTCTACCCATTTTCATATAAACCATTGAAACGCACCTGAAGAGATGCATGGCTTTGCATTGCTGCCAGCGAAATCACCATCCCCTGCAATCCCCACCACACCCCTCCGCAGACTGAATCCTTAAGGCTTGTCTGCTGCTGCGAGCCTACTGATTGACTGTGTTACTTTCAAGAGTGCAAATGGAAGCTAAAAATGCGCAAGAATGTGGGTGCGCTCGCAGGCAAGGGTGCGTCGCGCGTGGGAGGGCGTGTGGCTTTGGGTGGGTAGGTGCGTGCGTGTGGGGGTGTGTGTGTGTGTGTGTGTGTGTGTGTGTGTGTGTGTGTGTGTGTGTGTGTGTGTGTGTGTGTGTGTGTGTGTGTGTGTGTGTGTGTGTGTGTGTCTCAGAGAGAGAGGGGGGGGCAGAGGGAGAGGGACCGAGAACGGGAGGAGAGGGAAGGTAGGTAGGGAGGGAGGGAGAGAGTGGGGTAGAGAGCTCGGGACGGAGGAGGGGAGGGAGAGGGGAGAGAGAGTGGGAGGGGGAGAGAGAGAGAGAGAGAGAGAGAGAGAGAGAGAGAGAGAGAGAGAGAGAGAGAGAGAGAGAGAGAGAGAGAGAGAGAGAGAGAGAGAGAGAGAGAGAGAGAGAGAGAGAGAGAGTCGACAGACAAATGGAACGAGAGAGGGAGAGTGGGGGGGGGTGGCGAGGGAGGGCGAATGGGGAAGGGAAGCCTAGACTCAGAAAAAGGACGTAAAGGGCACACCAGGTCGCCCAGTTTAGCTCGTCCATCCTGAGTGAGAAGAACGTTGAGAGGCTTGACATCCTACGCACCCACCCCACCAGTATTGGCTGGGCCTCTCAAGGAATCGCAGGGAGCCTCGTCAATTTAGGCCACTATGACCCACAGCAGAAACAAATGCTATCCCCACCACAACCTGCGTAGTCAATCAGAAAGACGGTACACTACATGCCGTACTCAGTCTACGTAGTGATGATCCGCCCACATAGCTATGAGCAAGGACCCTCACAATCGCAATGTGAGGGTCCAGTGTAGATATGCTGTGTACAACATGTCTGCACGTACCATTTGGAAATTGCCTGCACAGGCACATGTGACCTCGGTCCTCTACAAATGCAATATTGTGATAGGACTCTCGTTTTAGAACCGTCGAAGCAGCCTTTGACAACCGCAGGACGGTTCTTGCCAATGTGGCCCTGTAATGTGCTCGTGCAGCTTATATATTCTCGGCATTATATAAGCTGACTTTAATTGACAAGCGGTACCCATGCGGGACTGTCCAGGCGTTTCCGGCTACCTTCAATCCATGGTCTGGCATTTGGAATCATCCGGGAAGGCAGTCAAATTTGGTTTTGGGACGTTCAAGTATTGCTCCCTTAGTACAGTCTGAATCTGGAAATTGACACGTTCTGGAGGCACTGCACGTAACTCTGGACGACGTGTGAGCAAGCTTGCACTTTGCACGGCACTTGGAGAGAATCTCTCGGAGTGGATACCCAAATATCACGAGATTGAGCCGACCAAACGCCAGCCCTTCAGCCTAGGGGTGGGGATCCTACCATATGGATGAAGTTGTGGGAGTGGAGGTACGCCAAAGCGGAAGCAACATCAAATGCCACTCGTGGGCCCCTGTACCCGCAACCCAGAGTTCAAGATGCCCGAGACCTGACATGGCCTTGTCAGCACGGGGACACTTATAGTCAGACTCAACTCAGAAGCACCAACATTGCATGTCAAGGACAGTCCTTTGGCAGCAAGGCTGAGCCCAATGACTGCAAGAAAGCAGATGCAATGACTCCAGGGAAGCAGATGCCGTGTGCAAAGCAATGCATTTTTAGAGATCTGTTCTCGCGATGCACGTAAGCAGATGCAGTGGATATAAGTGTGTAGAGAACTGTGGTAAATGGAGGCCCAGCTTGGATCTGCACAAAAGCATTTGTAGTTGAAAGACGTCCTGCAGACTACTGCATTGTGGAGAGGCAACGTGGAACTGCAAGATAGCAGATCCAGCCTGGAAAACAGTGCTTTTCGGAAAGCGGGTCTAGAAAACGGTGCATAGGGAAACCAGATGCAGTCAGAAAAAGAATGCATAATGAAAAGCAGATTTGGACACCAATGCACTATGCATATGGATGGTTGGTGGGGGGGGGGGGGAATACCTGTCAGACCACATGTACGTCTTACTGCGCTGCAAAGCATGTGAGAGGTCCCCTGCAAGCAGCCACCCGCTCAAAATGAGGGTCACATGTAATTTCATCGCCTGACTTGTGTGGAGACTTCTCAAAAAGGTAATTTATGTCAAGTAGGCATTCTATGTGGCTGCTTGTGGCTCCACTGCGTCTGGGGGTCAGTAAAAACTTAGCTTTGCTGTTCTTTACATGAATAAGAAGTTAATTGGGATCAGTCGATGAAGCAACATCTTCTTACCTCCATCCATAAACTCCATAACAAGCGACAGCCTGCCGTCCACAAAGGTCACACCTTGGAACTGCATCGCATATCCACATGTGCCACCAGTCAAAAGGAAGACGTCACCTCTTCACACGGGGAATCGCGTGCCATTTTGAGAACTATAAACAAATAGAAAAATAGGAAGAAACCAACCTGACTGCAACTTCTCACCCCATGAGGGTGGCCACCTGGCAAGCAGCCGTCCCACAACAACTGCAAAGATCAAAAGAACAAAGTCCCTTCTCAGCAGAGACACAGTGGAACAGAATGCATGGTGTGCAGCATATCACCTAACTTGCGGCAGTGCTGTGATTGTGTGGAACATCAAAGTCGATCAGGGCTAAAACATTTAGCCCCATAAAGCCCACTAATTGTGTGGTCCATTGGTAAAAGATACCTTGATGGCACAGGTCCGTAAAGGGGTGGATATTTGAGAGATACCTGGACAATGTGGGGATGCCTACAGGCACGAAGCACGTCAATCTCCTTAAAAACAGATTCACCGAACTCCTCAGAGTACAGGTTCTTCAACACTTTGATGGCAACCAGGTTCGACTCTTTGTACACCCCTAGACACACCTGCAACCGCAAAGCACCAGAGTACACCATCAGCACGTGGCACGCACCCCACAACCAGTAACATATATCACTTCCACGAGAAGAGATCCCGGTGGGGTCATCTTCATGAAGGAAGCTTCCGCCAGCTCTCAAGGGGGTTAGAGGGCAAAATGTGGGAGGGTCTGGGTCGGAACCTGCAGCAATCATTTACAACTAGTAATATAATTTAATTGGTAAAGAAGTTATAAATGGCTTTAACAAAATGAAAGGACTTGGACGAGACGGGAAATTGGTGTGTTGTTCTCCAAGACCGTGGTTGCGTGGGTTTCAGCGCTAACTTTGTGTACATATAAGTATACGTACATCTCTGCTCCTTCAAGCATGAGCACGAACATGCCCGGTCTCCTTGCCAACTTTGGTTGGTTTGCCTCAGCATGCTCGTTGTCAGGGGCAGTCTATATGCGTGTGCGTACTGACAAGTGTGTGTGTGTGTGTGTGTGTGTGTGTGTGTGTGTGTGTGTGTGTGTGTGTGTGTGTGTGTGTGTGTGTGTGTGTGTGTGTGTGTGTGTGTGTGTGTGTGTGCGCGCGCGCGGGTGGTGGGTGATGGGGAGGACAGAGAAGGAGAGAGAGAGAGACAGAGAGAGGGCGGGGAGAGAGAAAGAGAGAGAGAGAGAGAGAGAGAGAGAGAGAGAGAGAGAGAGAGAGAGAGAGAGAGAGAGAGAGAGAGAGAGAGAGAGAGAGAGAGAGAGAGAGAAGGCAATCATGCGTGTAAACAAGCTTTGAGAGGCTGCTGCGCGCGTGGAAATGCATTAGCAGGTGTGAGTGCAGTCTTTCCCACTTTGCACGCTGTTATTCTTC
>KV908368.1:181551-194051 GCA_002005505.1 Botryococcus braunii
ATGTAGAACAGGAGTACTGTTGACCAGAACCTGAAGTCAGAGTCCGAGGCAGAAAACTCTACCAGTTTTGAGTGTCTCATGACGTTCACGAGAATCTTGCTTCGAATGTATCGGACTGTTCATCCAGTAGTCATCCTTAAGCACTCTGGACGACCCTGCTCCATGCTGACCAAGCAATAGTACCATGGAGAAAATGAATATAGTAGCCCACAATGCATGCGCTTGTCGCTTCAGGGCATGGCTGCTAGTCGGTTTCAAGCTTTGAACACATTCTAAATGCTCGGGACATGTCAGAACCAGCAGCAGCATCTTGCAAAGGATACACTGAATACTTTGATATCCAGCACTGCTCTTCTTGCCTATCTGGTTTGTGCGGATAGGCTAGTAGTGCACATTGCACAGGGAGCACGTTTGCAAAGATGAAGCCCCTATCAAGCCAGCACATTACCTCTTTAAAATAAATTACATTGATTCAAATTAGTAGACATGAAGAAGAACGACCGGGCGCCTCTCAGTGAACTCCTCCTTGTAAGACAAAGCCCACACCGCTGCCACGAGGTGATGTGCGGAAGGGTGCCCAATGGCGGCACTCTTCACGAGATGATGTGTGGAAGGGTGCCCAATGGGCACTGCCCATGAGCACATAGACACATGAGCACATTGCAAGTACATCCGTTGCCAAATCGAGTCTCTCGAACGTAGTCAGGGGCGAAAGGGATAAGTGATCCTCTATCCATATCACTTCGTTCATTTTAAAAAAAAAAAAGCTGTAGGAGGATCCCCCTGGGCAATGGTCGAACGAGCGATCCGGCAGGTGGTTTGGATGTCGGACTTCCAAACGATAGAGTTGATGTACTGTCGTCAGACGTACGACTTGGAGTACAAGCATAACACATTCTAGGACGAACAAAAGAAATCACCAAGAGCGGCAGCGTGTGACCCCTAACCAAAGCTTTTGTGGGAAATCCGTCCCTAAAGACCATACGAACATGCACCAGCACTTACGTTCGCAAGCATCCTACCTCGGACACTATCGGGGTCTGACTGGGGATTCCTCGCACAAGTGTCAAGAGAGTGACATTAGTTGCTTAAATTATAGCTGCAGCTACTGAAATTACAATCTTGAGTCACTAACAAGGATCATGTACAACGAGACAACAAAGTCAGGTTTCGGGCCCGGTCCTTACCTTGACTGGAGCACCCATCGTTGCGTCGAAAACCTTCAATGAGCTAAAAATTATTGACATTTCTCGATTAAATGCCTCATCTTTATTCTTACGTTTAATGGGGCGTCTCCAACATGTTTGATACATGCACATATGCCTGCATGTGTGCTCAGATCTGCCACCTGTAAGACATATCCCAGAAAAATCAAGTGATTAAAGCCTAAAATTACGCCGGATCAAATATGTTTACGTTAGAACGTCCCTGTTCATGTTATAAGACCCTGGTGCCTGATCTGCAATTATAGCTCTGTTGGACTGATTGAGTTCACCCGAACGTTCAAATCAATCGCAACTTGGAGTGACAGCTCCGGCGAACTTGGGACAAGGAATCTTTTTGGAATCGGGATATTTTCCTTGTGATTCGTTCGTCCGACCAATGGCGCGGCGCCACGCGACGCGCGAATGGCTCTGCCTGTGAATGTCCCGACTAGAAAGGCCCAACTTCGGCAACTTCGGTTCGTGACTCAAGACTCTTGAGTCAAGAGATCCTTATGGCAATGCCCTAAGGGCATTGATCGCGCGATTCCGATGAGGACACCGCCCAGCGATAAGGCTTTAGAGAGAAAAGTGAATAATATCAGTCTCAGGCCCCCGGGGTGGGCCCAGTGCCCCCCAATAGTCACGTGTCGACACCCGAAGAGCTGCAGGTGTAAATCAGGCTTTGCCATGCGTAACCATAGCAATGCAAGGCTACGCCTATGGCATACACGGCCATAGCAATGTATGGCTATGGCTACGGCTAAGGCATGCACGGCCATAGCAGTGCATTGCCCAATCTGTTTTTGAGATATCCCTGGATGCCTTTCGAGGCATCTACATAAATACACTTTGACCTGTACAGGTCAAACTTGTTACATTCATCAAGAGGCTTTTGAAGCAGTGATCCACGCTCAATGAGATTTTGCCAAATGTGTGAGCGCTGGCATCACCCGGCGCCGGCACACACATGCATGGTTTTGTGAGACGATGATCCATGCATCTGCAGACGCGGGCGCGAGCACATGCGCGCGCGTGCGCACACAGACACACACACACACACACACACACACACACACACACACACACACACACACACACACACACACACACACACACACACACACACACAAACTTCTTCCATTGCAAATGTCGAGAGCGAGGTAATGGAATTCAAAGGCAAAAGTGAATATGTCAGGCTCAATTCAGGATATTGAGCCTCAAATTGAGGCTCAATATGTGACACGACAACGGGTATTGAGCTTTCTAGGTTGTGTCACCCCTATTTCGGCTGATAAGTCTTCAGGCCTGTGCTTGCAAGTTACAACAAGCTCCTCAAGCGTCCTTGTTTCCCTCTGTGCAGGAACCGGGCTCCCTTAGAGGATGGGTATCGCTACTGACATTAAATTATTATTTGGTGCTCAAGTTCAACACCAAAACTTACAAATCTCGTTAAATTCTCCTTTCCTGCCCTGCAATATTGCCGTTTCTTGACGGCAAAACTTGCGCCTGCCCATAATTCTTCTCCGGCTTTGAAGTCCATGAACCTACCTTCTGGAATAATGAAAAAGTGTAGTCCTTGTTGCGGAAAAGTTCTGTCGTTTTCCTCAGGGTTGGGTCCAAGACATCAAACGGCCCCGGAGGTGCCAAACTCAAGTCAATGCATTTGCCAGGCCTATTTCAACGACGATATAACATTATTTCAAGTTACAACTTGAAATAAGACAGGGGTAGAACATTGTCAAACGGCGTTTCCAGAAATAGACTGTTTAGGAGTTCAAACTTGCCGGACTCCGGAACATGAAAACTTCTGTATTCTGCGATTGGAGGCCGCGAGGCGATATGGCGCAATCGAAACCCTAGGCCATTGAGCTCGATTACATAATAGTTCAGGTGTTCTGTAGACATTCGAACTAGAAATATTGCAGCAACTCTTCGTTCTTGCAATTGGGCACTGTACATATACATGCTGCCAGATATGCAGTACCATGGCACTGCATATCTTGACAGCTGCTGCGCAGCTTTTGACGCAACCTATATCTGATTTGAGGACACACTTTTCCCGCCTCAGTCTCCAATTGACTTTCGAATTCATTGTTGGCTTTGTTGGCTTTCGAATTCGTTCTTTGCCATATGATCTAAGATTACCTGCAAAGAAGCGGAGCAGCGCTGTCAAGATATACATGTACAGGAACACGGCGCATAACATGCATGTTATGCGCCGTGTTCCTGTACATGTATATCTTGACAGCTGCTCCGCTTCTTTGCAGGTCATCTTAGATCGGATGATGTCAACGCCTCTCACATTAACATTAATTTTTTCTACCACATGTAAACAGACACCCTTGGGTATTGGACCAAACACAAATAGTCCACTCTTCGCTTTAAATTAGGCTAATGCTTAGAGAAGAAGCATCGGCCAAATTCTTCTTCCCATGGGCTGGTAGTTTTTGCTCCACTCTTGTAAAAGAAGAAGAACATCAACCCAGCCCATCGTGGGCTCGTCACCACTCACCGTGGCCAACATGCAGCACTTCGTGCAGGGTGGGGCTGGCGCGCGCGCTGCTCAAGACAAGCAAACCCGCTATGCTGTCTTGTTGTCGCGTCTGCAACCATCTGTGGCCTTCCAAGCCTTCACTTTTGAATCATTTGGAGGGTTGCATGCTGATGGGCTATCCTTGTTGCAAAGGCTCCAGGGGCTTTTGAACCAAGCCATCATTGCTCAAGAAGATGTGGAGGGATATTTTGTTATGCGTCGGGTCAGTTTCATTATTGCGGCCGCTGTGGGTCGCCAGCTGGCCGCTTGCCGGGTGTGACTCATAGCTTGAAACATTTGGGTTTCGATCCTTAAACATTGGGCTGGTCTTTTTTACCCCACTCTTGTAAAAGAATAACTACATCAACCCAGCCCAGCAGGCTGATAAGATGGAAAACCACCACGCGCGGCAAAACACCGAAATAGACCAGACACATATCCTAAGAAACAAGATCAGTCAAAACCAGATCTGATGTAAACCCAAGAGATGAGAGGGGAACGAGTAGCATCGTGCTACTAGCACGGAATAAGGGGCAAGAAAGCCCCATAACGTAGTCCAGGAGTGAGCAAGGGCCAGAAAGCGCCAAGACAAAACCTGAGGCCGAAACTGAAAACAAACGGATATGAAATTAACCACAGACGCTCATGCTTAGTATTACAAGTGAAGCCTATCCTAACGTGCAATGCTTAGAGAGGAACACTGAACTGCGGACATCACCACTAGGAAAAGTTTCAGGCAATAGTTTCGGTAACAATAAGTGGATATCATACCCCCAAAAATTTTCCCGGATAACATCCATTCCTATCAGGGTCTGAACATCGCGTGTATGTAGTACGTACTCTTTTCTTTCTTCTTTCTCTGCCTTGAAGCACGCAACCACACGTTTCATCACGATTTTTTGCTGTAAACGAAAGTGTTTTTTAAGCCCGCGGCTTAATTCAAGGAGGACGAGTTTGCTCACGTGCGAAGCGAACCCACCTTTGTAAGGGACCACATCATTCAAGTGTTCGCGTCAGAAGACGTGCACCTGGTCCCAGCCTGGAATTCTGGGCGCTGGGCCGGGACGCTTGCGCTGTTGGAAAGCATCCCCGCCTGCCGCCGGCCCATCGAACCCAAAACCTCGCCTCGAGACTAAAATGCGACCTACTGCTGCACCGCCAAGACTTGGTGCAAGCCCCTTCGTTCTTTCTGAAGCCAAAAACGTACCATGATAGTAGTGCTGAAGCGCACTGGTGGCTGCAAAGTCCAGGCTTAGGTCGCCTTGAAGAGAAAGAGAGGTGACTCACGGTGGGGTTTAGTGGTAAAGTACGCAAAGCCTGGCAGTATTCGTGCAGTTTTGTACTGATGTTACAGGCCTCTCGTACGTCAGGGCCTCAGCGTTCCTATTTGGCAGAGCATCAAGAGCTTGCCTCACTTTTGCGTTGCTTCACTTCACCCTTTTGTAGCATTCGAAGACGGTAGCCTCTCGTGCAGGGCCTACGTAGTGATGATCTGCTTTCAATAAGGTATGTATTGGCTTTCTGTGGGTTAGACGTACGGCGAGCAGGGGTTTGGACGACGTACCGAGCCGGGGTTGGGTATGGAGTTGTATATTACAACCTTCTCATCCTGCAGATGAGTTTGGCACGTTTGAAAGGGCCAGTATAGTGACTGTAGCGTTTGTTCAGGGAAACAGGACTAATGCATGACTATCTGCTGGGCGCTTTACGTCCATTCTTGAGACTGTGGGCGCGATTATGTAGATGGTCCAGCTCGAGGCAACTGGTGCTGCACCACCTCCAAATGCCATGTGATGTTCAAACCATATGAGATACGCATTGGTCATTGCTATTCCAAGCGCAAGGCTAAATTATCGCGAACCAACCACGGGTGACTAACACTTGGGGAAACCTTAATCAACATGCGGCGGGCCCTATGGGTGGTCCTGCTCGCGTCTTACATTTTCCCATTCACTTGCCAACAAGTTGGACCAGCGTCCAACATCAGCGATGAAGAGTATTGGCACTTCTTTCAAAGGAGTTGGCAAAAGCATAAGGACCTCTTTCGATCCAGTGGAGGTTTAATGGCAGGTAAAACTTTTTGTACATAGATTCAAGTCATTTTTGATGTAGCTTGCCGGCGTGCATTTTAGTAGCAAGATTGTGCAGTAAATGTTGGGGCATTGCTTCTTTGGGACAGGTGGGACTTGCCTGAATCGTTTGGGCTCGTTGCGATATACATATGCATCTGTTACACTATGAGTTGTGACAACAGCACTGCAGTATAATCTGAATCGTTGTTTTGTCAAAACGGTTTGTCAGCATGGTGTCTCTCTGTGTGTGTGGTGTGTGTGTGTGTGTGTGTGTGTGTGTGTGTGTGTGTGTGTGTGTGTGTGTGTGTGTGTGTGTGTGTGTGTGCGCACGCGCGCGCGTGTCACTGTGCACGCAATTCTTGCCATTATGGCCCTTCAGAAATGCTTGGGCCTGAGCAACTTACATGCCTGCACATGTGACCTGCTAGCAGTGCAGCAACTGTGCTGTCTGTATTGGAGGATTTGGGGCAGGCGTGTCAACGATTGTTCTTATCTCTCTGATCAAGTGTGTGGAGACTATGTGCATATGCGGGTGTGGGAGGGCGTGGGCCTGTGTGAACTAGCTCCTGCAGGATAACATGCACGGCGTTCATGTGAGTGTGCGTTTGTGACTGTGGGCTCAGGTTCGTTGCAAATTAGGCATTTTGACACGAGCGTGGGGATGCAGTATGTTGGTACAGTGATGGCTGTAAAACGTTCATGCAGAAATTAAATGAGGAGGACAGTCTTAAAGGAATATATCCCGCAGGGATGATAGGGAGGGGGGCTGCACCAAAGTAGTGCAGCTTTTGCATGAATCATGACTGTTAAATGGGTCTGTGGGGTCTGCAGGCTGTTTGGTGGAAGATGAGACTGGCCGAAATGGTGTCTTGAAACATGATGAAGTGGCTAACCTTGTGATAGGTCGGCACACGTTGTATGGACCTGGCATAAATGCAACAACCCTTCCCAGCCTGTTGTGGCACTACAAGAACTTCTTCCGAGTCGTTTTTGGCAGTCTTGGGGTGTTGCTCATGGGAAGTGATGTCCCTGTGCAGTCAGACTTTTCAAGTACGCCATTGTTGCTTTGTAACGTTCTGTTGAACATTCATTGTCAAAATGTAGATTTTTCTGGCCTTTTAATGGGTTGAAAGACGGCAATTAAGAGTGGAAATAGGGAGGCAGACCGCAGATAAGGATGGGAGGAGGGAGAGAATGGGGGTTTAGGCCGGGAGGAGCGAGAGGGGAGGGGTGGAGATGGAGGACAAGGGGGGAAAGACAATGGGGGAAGGAGGTGTGAAGAGAGAAGGGGGGGGGAGAGAGAGCGAGAGAGAGAGAGAGAGAGAGAGAGAGAGAGAGAGAGAGAGAGAGAGAGAGAGAGAGAGAGAGAGAGAGAGAGAGAGAGAGAGAGAGAGTGAGTGTGTGTGTTAGAGAGAGAGAGAGAGAGTGTGAGTGAGAGTGTGAGTGTGTGTGTGTGTGTGTGTGTGTGTGTGTGTGTGTCTGTGTGTGTGTTTGGGTGTGTGTGTTTGGGTGTGTGTGTGTGTGTGGGTGGGTGGGGGGGGGGGGACGGAAAGAAAGGGGGGGAGGTTATCCTATTTTTTCCCGCGCGCGCGACACACACACACACACACACACACACACACACACACACACACACACACACACACACACACACACACACACACACACAGAGAGAGAGGGGGGGGGGAGAGGGAGGAAGGGAGGGAGGGCGAGGGAGAGGGGGGGAAGGGAGGGAGGGAGCATCCGCAATTATTAGCGCGCGCTGCCGAGCATGCCGAAGTTGCTGCTCGAACGAGCGGCCTGGTGTTCGCTGTACGTACTGCGAACACCACGAGTACTCGTTCCGAGCGGAAATGCAGATTTGGGGGGGGGGAGAGAGAGAGAGAGAGAGAGAGAGAGAGAGAGAGAGAGAGAGAGAGAGAGAGAGAGAGAGAGAGAGAGAGAGAGAGAGAGAGAGAGAGAGAGAGGAGAGAGAGAGAGAGAGAGAGAGAGAGAGAGAGAAAGAGGGGGGGGGGAGAGAGGGAGAGAGAGAGAGTGTGTGTTCACGCGGGCGAGAAAAGGGGGGGAAAGGGGGGAGGGAGCGAGTGAGGAACACACGCACGGACGTGCGCGCATGTGTGCGCGCTTGTGTGTGTGTGTGTGTGTGTGTGTGTGTGTGTGTGTGTGCGCGCCCGCGCGCACGAGAGAGAGAGGGGGGGGGGGTATTCGGGTGTAGGGAAGGTGTTTGTGTTGCTTAGGTTTACGGTTGTGTCCCAAAGGCACACATCCAAAGCAAACGGTCTTTCTAATCTTCTTTGAGGAAAGCTTTTCGTTTGTGATGTGACAGGTCCAGCACTGCAAAATGTATGTACAGCAGACCTTGCAGTCAGAAACTGTCCATTTGATCATTTGCAGTACAGCACAGTAACTATGCACCTTGACCTGGGCTTCACCCGTGGATCAAAGTGCTGGAGAGTAATATGTGCGCCCCGAGAGTTTTCCAGGGGTTTGCCTGTCCCATCTGCATATAGTATCATGCTGTATGTCATACTTGTGAATCACAAGTATTTGTTCTCAACATTCCTTCATCATATCCATGGGTGTAATCTTGATGTTGCAGTTGATGTTATCCAAACATCTAGTGATGGCAGGCAGACTTGTGTTGTTGTGCCTGCTTCAATGCGGAGGATAGTTCATATTTCTGCATCATTTTCTTGTTCAACAGAGTCTCATGCATAACATTCTCCAGAATAGCAGCTGTCTGTATGAATCATTCCTGGATGTGCTGCGGTAGACTGATGGTGGGCCTTCGTGGCTATTTATGAAGTTCGTGGTCTAACTGTATTGATCCTGTGCTTTTGGGCAATTGTAGCACGAAAGGATCGCATGATTTTGGTATCTGTTTGGGAAGATGCTGTGCACAAAATGGGCTTTCCGGTAAGTCGGGCTTTTCCTGGTTTGATATTTCTGGACGTGTATTGTGCGCTCGTTTGCTCTTGGTGTCTGTGTCTGTGTGTGTGTGTGTGTGTGTGTGTGTGTGTGTGTGTGTGTGTGTGTGTGTGTGTGTGTGTGTGTGTGTGTGTGTGTGTGTGTGTGTGTGTGTGTGTGTGTGTGTGTGTGTGTTTTGTGGGAAAGCACGGAACAAGAGTTGGCTGCTTATGAAATATGTTGTTGAAAAGGTCCATGGTAATGCACTTATCTCGTGCTGTTTTTGTGATTTTTCAGAAAGCCCAAATTTGCTGTTGAAGAGTGCAGGAACAAGTCAGGCTCAACTTTTTGATAACTTGTGTAAAGTCAAGGATAGGCTCATAGTGTACTTCTTGGCATGAAGTCCACACAGTCCTTTTGCCAGGATACGAGTTCGGATTTGTTTTCATGTCTCCGTTTATCCATGAATGGAAGAATTGTCGGAACTAGATGTGCTGTGGTGTTGCAGGGGGTACACCTCTTGGATTTCTTGTCTGGCCACCTCTTTAAGCCCGACCCCAGGACCAAATACTTAAGTGTAGTGAAGCTCGGGATTCCTCAGGAGGCTCTTAATGTGACCCTCGAGGTAAGTCTGATTTTTTCAACAGGCAGCGTTGCTGGTGACTCATGAATCCTGAAGGGATTGCAAGGACTGCGCTATGGACAACTGCTACAAGCTAGGGAGCAATTTCAGATTTTTTTTTTTTTTTTTTTTTTTTTTTATATTAGTGAATTGTGCTTGCAATCATGATTGGCCACATGCTGGTCCATAGTATATGCCTGTGCTGTTGCCATCGGAAGATTGCAGTCGCCTCTTCTACTGAGAACTTTTGAGCTGCTTGACATGCGAGGAGTCTGCTGTTGGTGTTTCTGTTTTGGAATGGCAAAACAACCGGCTCTATCAGGAGTCCAGTTCAAGATATGCGAACTGAGTATGTTGTTTGAGCCGCTCCCTCATCATCTTCCCCTCCGTTTTTGCTATTCTGTAGATTACCATTGCCTCTGAGGAAGTTGGTAACATTCCTTGGCCCCTCACAAAATCATTTCTGTGGCTTCTTTCACAGATTTTTGGGCCCTGTGCGGTTCCATTTGGCTTGGAAAAGCAAACGCTCTTACGAGAGGCTCTGCTGGTGGTCTTGGAGAGGGACATCAACAGCAACGTTATTTTGGTCAAGGCGGTATGACGCCTGCATCCTTGGATCCTTTTGTACATGTCGTTTATTCCTGTGCATTAGTCTTCAACACGGCAATAGCTTTGAACGTCTTTTCAAGGGGTTGCCCTGCTCATTGCATACTCAGCCGTTGTTTCCTGGAACAGGTTTTGGGATAGTTCTTGTGGAATAGCTTCTGGCAGGAAAGTGGCTTTGTTAACATCATTCCCAGCCAGTTGATGTGCACAGAAGTGGATGGACATCGGAAGCCTGGTTCTTTCAGATCCCGGCTAGCGGCAACGTGATATCTGCTGAGTAGCTTCTGTGCGGTTGCACAGATCCAGCATAGCAAGATGGAGTATGGATTTGTGGCGAGTAGCCACGTGGTTACTGCTGAGTATCTTCTGTGGGGTTGCACAGGCCCACAAAAGCAACAAAATGGAAATTGAAATGGAGGAACTAGAAACGAGGGTACCGTCTGAGTATTGTCTGTGTTGCTGGACAGGTCCACTACAGCAAGATGGAAGTTGGGTCAGAAGGATCTGTGAATGTCACAATGACCATTGGTGTTTATGTGGATGAGGTTGCTCAAACCCCCTACTTTCAGGTACAACATGAACAGACCATGTTGCGATTCGCAGTATGCGGTGGGCATTTTAGGGTCGTCTAGCATGCAAGTGTTTTAAAATGGTCATGGGGTACTAGGAGTAATCCCTTACTCCTAGTACCTCTTATTTAGCTTTGTGCTGTGCTTGTGTGTGTGTGTGTGTGTGTGTGTGTGTGTGTGTGTGTGTGTGTGTGTGTGTGTGTGTGTGTGTGTGTGAGAGAGAAAGAGAGAGATAGATAGATATAGAGAGAGAGTGTGTGAGTGTGAGAGTGTGTGTGTGAGAGAGAGCGTGTGTGTGTGTGTGTGTGTGTGTGTGTGTGTGTGTGTGTGTGTGTGTGTGTGTGTGTGAGTGCGCGCCAACGTGTGTGTATGCCCGCGTTTGCATGCATTCGTGCATGCGTTCGTCACGTAGGCCCGGGGGGGGGAGGGGGATGGGGGGAGAAGACATCCACTCTCATGCTCATCGTGTTGTTGTTGGCAGGCTCTTATTGATATATTAGTTGTTTAAAGCACTTCACACTGACCCATGAGCGCCTTGGAGTAGAAAGGTGGACGTGTACAGGCAATGGAAAGAGGGAAATATTTCATTTGCGCAATCCCATTGCACTGCACTTGCATAGACTGACTGGGATCCAACTCTATTTGCTTGGGAGGGATGTGAGGTTAAATAGGTCTGCGCTTCAGAACAACACAAACAACTTTTTCTGAGTCCATGAGCATTTGCAATTTGGGCAGGCTTTCCAAAATGTGGTCACCTCCAAAGAGAGGGGCCAACCACCTCTGATCAAGTACTTGTCGAAAGCGGGGCTAACTACCACGAGGATCGTGGTGCACCAGGTCGTTGCGTTGAAACATGGCCCGGCCGATTCGCCATCTGGTTCGGTGGGTATCCAAGGCCTGGCATGCATTTACTGGCAATGAGTAAAGATGACCCGTAGTCGGCAAGGGAGAGTTTTCTGCATAAGCGCATAAGGGTTTGGGCGAGTCACATCGGGTACCATCTTTCAGATGGTCTCATTTAGAATCTTGCACCACTTAGTGGATGGGAAAGCACACATGCCTTGAGTGATTGGCCATCTGATTGAAGTGTCACATGTCACTTGCCCATTGTGGTTGCTACCTGAAGGAACCAAGGGTATATTACAACCAGAATGAGCTATTTTGGCTGAAGGGGATGGCAACAGAAAGGTCCACTGAGGTTGGGGGCGCTCCACTAGTTTCCTGGCTCAAAAGCAGATGCTAATTTTCTACAGGAGGGGCTCTCAAGATCAAAAACAGAGCTGGGCCTGGGCTACAACATCCCGCTTTTGGATCCTCACCCACTTACATCTCCATACAAAGGGTCATCAGCAGTGAGGAGCAAAGTTTCGTGACCTTCCCATCTGTTATGCGCGTGCCAGGGGTTTATGATTGCAGAGTAATTATTAGGGCGAGAATTGAGCAGCATGGCGGTACACTGGTCTCTGGGGATCAATTGATGTACAAATTTACTTGCAACCATTCCTCCTGCCTTTCCTGCTTCCCAGGGCAACCGGGCCTGCCCCACATCCCCCTCCTCCTCCTCCTCCCCCTCTCCCAGATTTTCACTTACCTCATCAGGCCTTTGCAGTCATTGGCTTCGTGCATGTTGTGTTGGGCACTCGTTCCCACCATCAAACAAAGCATCCCTTATTTCAAGCGGGTTAGACAAACTACAGATTGACCCAAACGACTACCAAAAAGTCACCAAGGCCATCTTTAGTAAGCCAACAAGACGAGTATTACAAAGCTAAACAGACCATTACAACGAACCCAAAAGGCCCACCACCGTTAAGCTAAGTAAGCCATCTCGCGAAAGCCAAAAGCAAGTTGCACACAACAGCATACCCGTTTAATCAAACCAGAAAGGCCACAACATGTTTGGTTTTGAGTCTGGCCCGCCTTATACTCTAAAACAGCAGGAACCAATTATTGTTGGTCAGGGAAGACCGTCTCAAGCCTGTATTG